>JASDQU010354829.1:0-12031 GCA_032191745.1 Picea mariana
CTTATAAGGTGTTACAAAATATTGGTACTATGGCATACAAATTGGAGTTACTTGCATCTTCACGAGCACACCCAGTTATCCATGTTTCATGCTTAAAGAAGGTTATAGGTGAAAAGATCCCAGTTCAAACTATATTGTCAGATACTTGACGATGAAGGAAAAATCATATTGGAGCCTGAAGCCATCACTGACACATGAATTCACCAGTTGAGGAATAGATCCATTTCAGAGTATCTCGTTAAATGGAGGAAACTACCGGCTGAAGATTCCACTTGGGAAGATGAGTCTTTTATATAGAAGCATCCATAGTTACTCAAGCATTGCAGACAACACTTGTCTCAAGGGGAGGGGCATGTTAATCCCTAAATAATGGCTCATTACCCCTTAATTGGGGATTATTACATTAGTAATGTTATTTTATTTATGTCGACTTGAGTCCATTAGTTGTAATTGTACCTCCTAGTCTCCTATATATACCAAGGAGACATTTTCATTTGGAAGCATTTTGTACTTGAACATTTATGTGGTGTATAAGGAGGTTTCCCCCTCTAAGAGGATTATTATCTAAAATTATCTCTTCTTCAAGGCGTTGAGTACTTATTTTGAGGTTTTTCTATGCTATATTGATATTTGGTTCTTAGAAATTCTCCCACATCAAAACTCATCTTCATAGCCTTCTTTTCAAAGGATTTTACCCCAGGCATGTGGCCTCTTACATAGACAACTTACATATGTACATGACCTTTCTAAAGCTCATATTGCATATGTATGTGACTTCTCCCACAGGAGCTCATGTATACTTAAGAAAATGTCAATATTGAGCTTACATCATGGCTTCAATTCAGTTTTGTTTGTTCAGTATTCTTCATCCACTTATAAAGGTGTCCCAACTTCTCAGAATTTGAGCTCTGAGCTTCCATATTTTCAACATTTTCTTCCTTCCAAGCTTCATGTGCTCTTCTTTCCATGCTATATGAAGCACTCCTCATGGATTGTCTTCTTGTGTTCCAAAAATCCTGGGATTCATGGACAAAACCACTACAACTGTCGCATCTCATGGTTTCACAATGAGAAGCAATGTGTCCCACTTGATTACATATCCAACACCTTAGGGTGTTATGAATCCTTCCAACATATTTCCTTGCATATTTTCTGCAATCCACATCTTTGTGACCATATTTATTACATGAGAATAAGTGACCATGAAAAACATTTTCATACCTTTGCTTTGGTGTCCTTTTTGATGGTGTCTCTCTTATGAATTTTATTTGGTGTGTAAAGATTTCTTCTTGATGTCTTCCTTTCTTTGTTATTTTGAAAGTTTCCTTGTTTTGTGTAGGTACTTGAATTGCATCTTTTCTTCAACCTTTTGAGAGTGAAGGACTTAACTCATGCTTCTTAGAAGTGATAGCTTCAAGCTGTGTAGCTTCCTTGTTGTATCCAAGACCTGATTTAACATTTGGTGATCTTTGACTATCCAAGATTTCATTCAATATTGTTGAAATGTTCATGAACTTGATATGAGTATTTGACTTTTCTACTTTCTTTCTAAGACCAACAACTTCATCTTCCAACTTATGGCATGATTCTTGCTTTTCATTTACTTGATTCTTTAATAGTTCCTCTACCCTTTTTCCTTATTCAATTTGAGTCCTTAAATTTACATTGATTTTAAGATATTCAAGGCTTTTTCTAAGTTCACCATCTACCTTCTTCCTTTCTTCTACTTGACTAGTTAGATCATTCTTTAGTTTGTTGATCTCATCTTCTTTTTCTTCTAATTGAGTCTTTTTACTTTCTTCTTGTTCTTTGAGCATTTTCTTTAGTTCCATGATATGCTTTGGATATTTTTCTAGGACTTCATTAATGCATTTTTCAAGATACTTAGAAGCAATTGAATAATGTCCTATTTCCATGCTAACATCACCTAACTCAAATAAAAAAAAAATATTTAAACTTCAACAACTCTTCTTCTTAATCTATACAAACTTCTACTATATATTCTTCTTCATTTGTAATAGAACATTCAACTTCACTAGGAGTATTGTAATCATAATATTTTTGAGAGTCTTTACCTTCATTTTCCTTGATGGGATTGTCTTCTTTATCTTGGTATACCTTCTCTAGCTTCAACCATAGATCCTTGGAGGAAGTACATTCTCCCATACTTTCTTTGATAGAACTTGAGTCTAGTCCATTGAAAATGGTCTTGAGAGATAATGCATCATTCTTATTTGCTTCCTTTTGTTCTGCAAACTTTGACTTATTCTTTAAGGGAACTGATCCACCAATTGCTACATTCCAAATACCTTTTACTTTTTCCTTCAAAAACCCTTTCATTTATATTCTCCATACCGATTAATATGTCCCATCAAAGTGGGGAAATTCATCTACATGTTCATCCATTTGTGTGTCCATGGATCGCCTTCAAGATTGTAAGGATTATGATCAAGGATGACTCTGATACTAATTGTTGGACACACCGACCACACTGAGAGGGTGGGGGTGAATCAGTGTAGGGATATTTTTTCTCCTTTAAAAAAAACCTTAGTTAGCAATCAACATTTACCCATCATTCATTACTTTCATTTATAACAAGTTGTATGTAAACATAGCTCGAGAAAAAACATCATCAATAAGCCATCACCACAAGGAACACAAGATGTATGTATAAGTTTATTTTAGATTATGGACTACAATCCTTTGTACTTTTTCAGAAACAAATGAATAAAGAAACAACTCCTCAAGATAACCAACTCTCAATGCAATACTCATCCTGCAAATCTCAACACCAACTGACAAGAGGAATTCAATCCTCAAGTATAGGACTCAGCTTGTAGATAGAATCCAATTTGTCAATAGGTACATGACCTATTTGTACTACATCTCACATATGTAAACGATCTTGTTATACTATAGCACGCATATGTATGCGCCCTTGACCACTATCATCTTACGTACACCTTTAAAAACTAGGGTTTCTGAAACTTCATAGATTTTTCCCTTCAAATTATTTATGCCTCTATCACATCCATTTGTGACCTATTACTGCAAACTTCTTGTCACTTCCCAAAATGTACCATATCCAAAACACAACCATATCCAATACTATCCAACAACCTATGCATTGGCCTCAACCATACACCAACATAGATCATGGATATCTCTCAATCAGAACATAATTGAACTACTCAACCAATCAACTACCATATTCAAACATCAATATGACCATACAAATAATGCATCAAGAATTCACCATACCTTGAGAAAATCAAGCAATATTTACTCATACCAAAACCTTTGTAGTAGATCTAAACCTATAGAGTGTTTCTCTAGAACTTGCTTCAGATTTCAGGAACTTGGAACCAACAGTTACTCAAATCTTCCATGTCTTTCCCAACTGTACATTCCTCTTTCCTTCAGAACATGTATGTACACACTCTGGCTCACTCTAGCCCATGTATGTACGCGCCCTGTCTCACTGCAACCCACATACACATTCATAAAACTAGGGTTTTATGAACCTCCAAAACTTTCGTCATCAAAATATCAGACTTACAAAACTTTTGATGCAACCATGAGTACCTACAAGAAATATTTCACAAAAATATAGCTTCCATATGCTCTAGAAATAATCTCCCATAAGAGACCCTTTGTCTCTTATTTATACTTCTCCAAGTATCTTCTTCTAGGTTTTATCATCTAACCGACTTCAACCAACTTCCTTCTTTTGGGGCTAACCACTTCTAACCACTTGTCCACTTCTAAACCACTTTTCTAGAAATAGTAAATTCTCCTCTTCCAGTTGCAACTAATTTTTTTTTAATTGTTTTCTTGTTGCAACCACTTAACTCATGATTAACCACTTTGAATAGTCAAGTTTCTTCTAGTATATTGTAGAATAGTTTGACTTCTTTGATATTCTAGGGGCTTCTAGACAACACATGAGGGTTTTTCAACTTCATATGGTCATAACTCTCTAACCATGAGGAGTTATGTGACGTTCCACATATCATTGGAAATGGCATGACAATAAATATCCATATAGAATAGTATCACTGACAAATTGAATGATCTTAGTAACATTATTGCTTAAACAAACTTAGGTTCCCTAACCACACTGCTAGGATGAATCAACCAATTAACTATTTGGAATTCACAAAGCATCTCCCGGTGGGGTATTTCACCATAAGGGGACAACTTTGGATTTCATCCATTTGGTAGTCCCTATCAACCATTATAAGATAACAATTATCAACCTTTACATAAACCCATCTATACATCAATCCATCTGGACCATTAACCCATGGTAACACATCACTATGAAACCTCATGACATTATCCCTCAGACATCAATTACATATATGATCACATGATCCAACAATCAATACATCAATGATACAATGACAATACTTGACATCAAATCTTTGACATAAATCCTTTGACATCAATGCCAAAATAATGCAAAAACATGAGATGGATGACTTTGAATTAGGAGAGAGACCATATGGTGTCAGATTATACACCAACATATTTCACACCTTCTTCTCAAAGATGGGTATCAAAGAGTTCAAGTGGAACTTTTTTTGAAGTATCACAGTGGCCTATAAATATACATCCAAGAATATATGGATATATTTAACATATCCTAACTGGGATCTGCTTATCAATATGCTCTCAAAATCAAGCAAACATTAGAGTAGGAGAATAAGAAGGAATTTGGTTCTGCAAATCCACCATAATAGAAGTATCATAAAGGAATCCATAATTCCTAGAACAATGGAAAGGGTAGGGAGATCCAACCTTGAGACAACTAGTCCAGGATGCATAAAAACAAGGGTAATGAGAATTCAAAGACGTACACTCAAAATTTGCATGAGTTCCAAAAAATCCCTTGGTGCAACAATGATGAATGTTGCTAAAAATAGTCATTGTTGTCCAAGTTTAAATAAAAAGAGTTAGACCCTAAATGAAACTTTGATTCAAAATAGGATAATGGGAAGTGAATCATCGATGCATAACCAGTGCTACCATCACAACCAAAAAGGTCCAACCAAAAGAATAAAAGGAGATTGAGTAGGAGTAGTGACTCTTCCATTTATATATGTGGGTTAAGGGGATACCTCTACATTTTATTTTTGATAGTGGGAAATAGAAGAACCTAATATCATCCAACATCATCAAGAGAATGAATCTTTCGACAATGTCACACCTTCAACCATACACCATCGATTGGTTGAGCTAGGGATGAAACCTTTGTGTCAACTAGTAGTGCCACCTATCCTATGGCATGAAGCCTTTACAATATGAGGTACTATGTGATGTTTCCCAACTCAATGCTTTTATTTTTCTTTTATGACAACCCTATATGTGGAAACGTCATGCTATTGGTGATTCTCAACCTCATAGTGTCATTGTTACTTTAGGAGGTTATCCCTATAGGATACTAAAGGTTATTCTGACTACTCTAATTTCATTGATATCAGCAAAATAGTGCCAAAAGGTAATCTCCCAAACTCTAAATTTTTTCCTCTTCATGGTTCAATCAAAAGGTGAAAAAAATATTACCATGACCACCACATATTTAGCATAGGGTCTCTCTACACTACAAAGTAGGTGGAAAATGTTTTATAGGAATAGATATACATCTTCACCTCAACTATAGCGCTTCCTATGAAATTTTAGGTCAAACATCCCATTGACTTGATACATGGTGCTCCATTACCCAACGATCCAATATACAAACACTCCCTTCTAGACAATGATGAAATAAAGTATCAAAATCATGAGCGCATCCAAAAGGGACACATTCAACCAAGATCCTCTCCTTATGGGATCCCAATTGTTTTTTTGTATGTTATGAGCCGAGGGGGGAATATATATAGTCATATCATATAAATTTAACCCTATATATGCCTTCCTTGGGTAATAACATAATAGAAAAAAAGTACACACCATGTACATAATGTGATCATGGAGCACAAATCCAAGGTAGATAAGTTATACAATAACTCCTTAAATACTAGGAGGATCTCCTCCAAATACCTAATCACATTCATACATCACAATTCACATGTCCTTAATAATAAATATATAATATCTATATATACATATTCATACCTACACATGAGGCTCCCTTACTATTAGTCTGACCCTATTACATATATATTTACACATTACATGTAAATTTAACCCCATATATGCCCCCCCTTTGGATCATATCATATATATTTAACCTTATATATGCCCCCTTTGGGTCATAACATGATACCCTCCTTCAAAAACATTTGTCCTCAAAGCTTTGAAATTAAAGGATTCACATGTGATGAAACCAACTACTATGATTTTCTTATGTTATTTATTTCTTCATTATATTGATGAATATCCATCCATCCAAAATCAATTATTTTTTGTCATAATACTTGGTGTCTAGTTGTTGCATAATTTTCTTTCCCTTGATTCCATGTATTGTTGTTGAAGCTTCTCCAATTTGTAGTATATGTTGGTGTATGATAATATCTTGTTGAATAATGGTTTTGTGATGCCTTATTCCATGAGTGTTTATAAGTATTCCATTTTCTTCCTTGATAATGGTGGTATCGACCTTCTTGTCTTCCTTGAAATATTTCCTGGTAATGAGGGTGTTTATATGGTTTCACACTCGATGATTTTTCTTCAATTTGCACATGCATTTCATCTATCTTATTTTCATAGACAATGCATCCTATATACTCTTTACTTGGTGTTTTATTACTATAGACTTGGGGATAATACAATCATATTTTTCATGTACATCCTCCAGATGAAGTTCAACTTCTTCAAGTATCTTTTGGTGACATTCTTGAATCTTATCTTCCTTCTCCTTTTGAAGTTGCAATGCCACCCCATTTAACAATTTATGACATCCTTCTTCAATTCCAGATTAGATTTATGATTTTACCTCATTAGTCTTTAGGGATTCCTCAAACTTCTTGAAAATTTTATCTTCAAGTCTTTTGGTATATTCTTCATCCAAGATCCTTGTTTCTTCTTGATTTTGATAATTCTTATTTTCTTCTTTCAATATCTCAACCTTGTCCAATATTTTTTTTATTATGGTCTCATAATATACATATCTTTTCATCTTTCTTTTTCCAGTATTCCCTTGAATCATACTTTTCCCACTTTGATTTGCTACTATTTTCTTTCTTTAAGTTCTTAACCCCCCTAATGAGTGGTTCATTAAGGGATTACATCTTGATGAACTCATCATTTTTATCTGTAATATATTTTCTTAGCTATTCACTATCCTTTTGTTATTTGAAGAACTTTCCTTTTTATTCCTTTAATTCCACTTTAATTTTATGCATCTCCTCCATTTTTTTATCCTTGATCCATTTATTTGAGAACAATTTTTCAAAATTTTCCCATGTGGGGGAGAACCTAGTACCTTCATCAAGGATATCCTGCCATTTGAAAGCTTCACCATCAAAATTAAATATTACCTTAAAAGGAATATTATAATTTTATTTTACCATCCTCAACCATTCCACAATATTGATTTCATCTTTATCTTCATATCCTATAAATCTAGGTATTTCCATTGATTATTAAGTGATTTATAACCCCAACACTCAACTTAAAACCTCAATATATTAGGAGTAATGATATAAAATAGGTATAATCTTTTTTTCAATACAATATTACATGTTTTCTCTTTCCAATGTCTTTTGAATAATCTCATTCGAACATTCCAATCAAAAGTTATGATAGTTTTATATCAACATACCTTTGAAACCTTGATTTGGAGTATGTCTTTCTCCCTGACCTTCCTTATGATTTACTTCTGAAATTTTGTCCCCTATGAGTCTAAAATTTCTGCCTATAGTACTCTTAAATGTATTATTTACAATTCCACAAGTCTAAACAAAATTGGATGTGCCAAGTGAAATTTATGGTAACTTTCCCAATCCTTGGTGATTGTTTTCCTTTCTGGGAGAGTGATCTTGTACAGAATGCCATGTGTCCAATATTTAATACCTGATTCTGAAATTTTTACGATAAATACTATGTAATTTCATATTTAAAATAGCTCTAGTATCGTTGAATTTTTATATTTACTAAAGAATATATGATTGTTTTTCCCATAACATTTGTTCGATACTAGTTATAGGACTAGTCAACAAACCCTATCTTCCATGGGGGATATATTTGAAAGTATAACAAACCAAAAGTAGAAATTTATACCAAAAGTATTATAAGATGTATTCCTAAATAACATCCAAGTGTCTTTGTTTGAATCATTCCGAAAAAAAAGTTATAGAGAAAATTCCAAGATGACTCTCTTCAAGACGCAAAACCTTATGATCGGTGCTATGATACCAAATGTTATGTACCATAAATGCTTAAAATATTATAAGAGAATTGAATTACACACCATATACACCAATGTGAGTGTGGAGCATAACTTCAATATAGACAAGAGAGATAAGTTACACAATAATTCCTTAAAGAGTAGGATGACCTCCTCCAAATATCCAAATACATTCATACATTACAATTCACATGTACTCAAAAATGAATGCATGGTCTCTAAATATACCTATTCACACCTATACATGAGTCCCATTTACTATTATATTGACCCTATTACATATATATTTACACATTACATGTAATTTTATCTCCAGATATGCCCCCCCTTGGGGTCATATAATATACATTTAAATCTATCATATACATTTAACTCTATATATCCCCACCCCCCTTGGTTTATATCAACATAGAATATGGTTGACACATGGTGATATTGTATTGACTACAGAGCCCTAAAAAAATGTTCTATGGAAGACAACCTTCGAATCTAAATCATGCATTTTTGAGTGGTTGGTCATTACTTTTTTCTTGACTAATGCTTCGACGACATTCAAGAGGATGATGAATAATATCTTGTGTTTGTTCACAAACTATTTTTTGGTCATATTTGGATGACATGCTCATATTTATTTGGACCTGGGAAGAACATTTGCATCACATTCAACATGTCCTAAGCACACTGCAGCAACACAAGTTATATGAAAAACTAGATAAATTCTCATTTGGCATGAAAAAAATTAAATATTTAGGGTACATCATGGATGAACATGGGGTGCGCGAGGACCCAAACAAGATCTAATTCCTTTGTGATTGGCCATCCTTGACGATTTTTATAAATATATGCAACTTCTTCTGCCTCACCAACTTCTAATGTAGGTTTGTATTGGGGTTATTTCATATTTCTTGGACCCGAATTCAAGTGACCTAAGGTGGAGCTAAAAATAATTTTTCCTAACTAGTCTTAATCACAACATAAATCATTTCATTATATGAAGCACTACCTCTACTATGCACTAGTCCTCATGTTTCCATGCTTGTAAGAACCATTTGATATTGAGATAGATGCCTCTAACTATGATATTGATGTATTCCTCACTCAACATGGACATATAGTTTCCTATGAGAATGAGACTCTCTCTAATTTTTTTTTTAGATATCCCACTTATGACAAGGAGATGTACTCCATTGTGAAATAATTAAGACAATGTAAGAAATATATTTTGGGAAAGGAACCAATTTCATGCATACACAAGGAAAGTTCCAGAATGACCTCCATCAAAGTTGGTCCACATACATGGAAAAACTCCACTTGAACATTAAGTATAAGAATGGAAGTGTCACTCATGTTGCATAATATCCCAGTCAACCCCAAAATGTTGAACTAACCACAATTCTTAACTCCTATGGGCATGAGACCTCTAGGTGGCCATAATTACAAAATAATGACTCTAAATTCATTGTTACTTATCATAAATTGATTACAGGAAATAAGTATTGTAATTATACCTCTAGTATGTTCTCTTATGATATCTAGGACACCTTTGTGTTCCTTCAAGTGAGAGTGCAAATATAATTTGGGAGGCAAATTACAATTGGGTAGTAAAAATTTCCAATTTGGCCTTCAATTCCGAACAAACTGATCAACAATAATCATAAGACGTTGAACCCTGATGGTATGGTCTTTCTTGATGAACTTCATGTATAAATTTGAAATATCATGAGAGCCCCTAACTTCAATGATGTTTACTTGATTTAGGCCATGCACAAACCTTGTTGGTATACAAAAAATCCAAGGTACACCAATTCATTTTTAAATAACTCACACTTATTCAAATTAGTTCATAACTCCTCTTTAACCAAGGTCTCAAACATTAATGTTAGATGTTATAGATGCTCATATTCTCTCTCATTTTATATCAAAATATCATCTAGATACATAGCCAAAAAATTACGAGTGTATAATAATAACAACATTATCATCAACAACATTATTGTACCATGATTGTACTTAAATAACTATTCAGTCCTTTTGTATTAAATGTAATTTTTCATTCACCACCTTCTTTAATTATAGTTTAATACCCACTCTTCATATTTATCTCAAAAAATTATTTGGCACCACACAAATTATTCGTTAAATAATCCATACTTGGTAAACGAAATATATTTATATATGTGATCTTATTAAATTCTATACTATATATACACATTCTAGAATAAGCATCCCTCTTTTGTGTAATAAATATTCAAACCATACAGAAGATCATACTTTCCTTGATCAATATACATTTGAAAAAAACTATGATACCTATAAATTAAAATTTACTCTCTTCATCGGACTCATCTTATACAAAATTTGATTACAACATTGTTCCCAAAATCAAGTCTATGTCATGCACAATTCTCCCCTTAGGTGACAAGCAATTGAAATTGTCACTTTGCACAATGTCTACATACTCCTTTAGAAACTATTCCATCTCCTAAAAAATTGCATGTTTCCAAGAGTTTTCAACTTCATCATTGTAGTGTATGCCTCACTCAACTCTTCTCTAAACAACATAATAAAATTCCTTCATGTTGTTAACCATGCTTAGGAACTTTTCAAACATCAGAATCACTTATCTAGGGTATATATCCTTCAATGAAAATAATTGTATCATTTCATCATCCTTCTTGATGGTATAATAATTTTTTATTCTATCATATATTCTTCATCTATCAAATTGTAATAGTGTTCACAATAAAAATGGAAATCTATTATGAATATAAAATAATGCATGCATGTGTGCCTGATTATATTCTTATTTTTTTTAATTTCTTAAACTATTTATTTGCATGTTTTTTTGTAATTTTCTATTTTAATTTTTAAAAACAACCTAATTTATATTCCATGCCTCATTAAATTGAAGTAGATATTATTAATATGGAATCTGGAGACAATGAAAACCCCACACAATGACACTAAGGTGAAGAAAACCCCAACCCAACACAACCACCAAACATAAACACACAAATTGATGAGGGGTTGATCACTTTGAGATCTCTTTTGCATGAATTAAGGCATACAAGAGAGCATAGTGTTATTGGAGAAATATCACCAGTATGGTAAGTTATATCTCCCTAGGACCTGCCTATTGATCCTAGATAGGAAGTGGGGAAAAACTTCTAGTGGTTTCCCTAAATGAAAGAAAATTATGTTCCTTTTAATCTGGAAGAGCAATAAACATACCTTATGACCAATGATTTTCCTCGTGTATCTTGTTGATGTATCTCTTTAGATCCAGGTCCATCTCCTACAATATTCTTCTTGCACATAAGGAGACAAAAAAATATGAACCTACTTTGCAAGATACCAGATATATAAAATATGCAGAACAGAAACGAAATGCTAGAAATAACAGAATAAAAATATAATATCCATCATAATCTTCACAATACACAAAAATGATATACGAAATAGCAACAGAAATAGCACTTGATTCAGATAGCAATGTTCACAGGCCTGTTTGAGGGGGAAACCTCCAATCGAGCAGTGCTCTGTTACAATAATATCCAAGCTAGGGTTCTCATACCCTCGACTCCTATTTATACTAAAAAGAAGCATCTAGAGGAAGATCCTTCTAGAAGCGGAAGCTTCTATTAGGTCTTCTTACATCCGCCTTATTCTATTTTATTG
>JASDQU010354837.1:0-12180 GCA_032191745.1 Picea mariana
TCCTACAGAGGCGATTAAGTAAGACTATCCCTTGGAATTATAAGATGACACAGGCTGTCCAAATTATAAAACAAAAGGTCCAAAATCTTCCTAGTCTGCATCTCCCAGATATGTCCATGAAGATGATACTTGAAACAGATGCATCTGATGAAACATGGGCAGCAATATTAATGCAGAAAAATGGACCTAGACTAGAAGAAGTGTGCATATACACTTCTGGCTGTTTCAGCGACACAGAATCAAAATATCCATCATCCCACAAAGAAATCCTAGCAGTCAAAAATGGCATTAAGAAATTTAGATTGTTTTTAAAGCCAGTACATTTTATTGTTAGGACAGATTTGAAACACATGAAGGGGATGTTATCTAATCATAGATTGCTGGAACAGGGAAATAACAGGATACTGCGTTGGAGTCTCTGGTTAGATGGTTATGACTTTGAGATAGAGTATAAACCAGGGAAAGAAAATTGCCTTGCAGATCTGTTAACTAGAGAAGCTTCTCCTCTGCCAAAAGATCATAAGAAATTAATATGGCGTCCTCCTCCTTAAATGTCATATCTCGAGAAGCTCCACCAGGATTCAAATGGATCTTGGTTTGTGAAAATTGTAAATATTGCCTTTGTTTTGAGTGCATAGCTTGCTGTATTAAAAATAGTCCTGCCTGTACAAATATTTTGCAGGAATGGTTAAATATGACTAGTGGTTTGATCTCCTATGGAGCCTATTTCAGAGAACAGAGAGATCTGTTCAGAGGCATTATGACTGGTGGTCCTCACCAGGGCCAGGTTTACATTAGTCTGCTCAGTCCGTTCCTAACCTATCAAGACTACTGTAAAATTATGCACCAGGTCAAACATGATGGCAGTATCTGGATAACTTTTGAGTGTGATAATTTTAAAGAATTCTATTATTCATGGTCAGGATGGTTATATTTACTAATGTGGCAGTCTTTTCCTAGAGATCTGGATTTCTTTAACCAAACTGATAGGGATGCCTTCAAGATATGGTTTCATGCTGAAGTATGTGAAGCTGCTCAGTATGAAGCATGGCTCATCTTTGATTTATCCTATGAATACAGTGATCTCATGGAAGGAGCAAGCACCAGCCAAAGTCGCCTATATTATATCAAATCCCATTACTATGGACGAACCTGTGTACCAAAAGAAGAATTAATACCTGGCATGATGGGGTCACCTTTCTTTGAGTCATTCAGTGGACTTCCCCCTTTTGCTGACGATCATATATCACCTCCTGCAAGCCATCTTGTTGATAGCGATGCTGACTCTCTGGATTCCATTGGAGAATATAATATTATAAATTGTATGGAAGCATGATGGACCCTCTTGTCCCTTGCTTTAATAAAGTTTGTAATAATTCATGTCTATCGGGCCGACAGTGGTGTCCCGAAGGTTCATGGGTGCTGTGCACTCCATAGTGTAAAGTCTTATTCCTTTAGTCTATGTCATTGCTAAAGTAGATTCTGATAGATTGAGTCATTCGTAAAACCTATGATGGGTCCCCATATGGCCGAGCCTCCAAGAGACGAGATAACAGCTGGCGTCCACCAGCTACCCCATCTAGAATTTTCGGATTAGCTTTTGACTGGCAGTTGCCCTTATGCTTATACCGGCAACCGGTTCATAATCCTATAAATAAGGGACTTCAGCTCTCATTTAGGCATTCGAAAACTTGGAGAGTTCCGAGAGAAGTCTAGTGTGAGTCGAGCGGTGCGTATATATATATATCAATGGAATGTACTCAACAAGATGCAAGATAAACAATACAAGAGATAACCAAAAATACCTCAGATCTAGTTTTATTTATAGTAGTAGAAGATCTTGACATAATAGATCTAAATATCTGGAACAACAGAGTTGAGAAATCATAACAAATGAAAATAACCTAGGAAGAGATGATACAACCCTCCAAAGGCCACATAACTACCGAATATGAATGACAAACTGAGATCTTTTCCCATTGATGGACCAAACCCTCATGCTGGGAAAGTTGCGCACTAATCCTGGTTGTAGCTCTATGGAATATTTTGAACCTCTTCCTCCTTGGCCCCAATAGCCACCAAAACACTTGGGAAGAGTATATATTAAGGCTAGAAACGATATAGAGAAGTTCCCTTTCTGAATAGTGAATTTTGTACCCTTCCCATGAACAAATCTACTTCAACAATTACGCCCTTCCCCTAGGAGAAATTGTACCATCCACACAATAAATCAATACTCCACCAAAAAACCTCCCAGATAAGCCAAGAAGGGTAATATGGCCTCTACCAAGATAACTCAATAGCCAAACCCCCCTAATATACTTCTCCTTGGCCAAATCGAACTGAACTAACTCCACAAGTGCACCCCCCTTGCTAGAAACCCTCAATGTTGCACACCCTTCTCTTTTGAACCTATGGATGACGTAGAATCGACCTATGCCTGAGTAGATATGATGTAGAATGGTGAGGGAGGAATATTTCACCACCGTGACCAAGCCTGGAACAGGTTGGGTGGGATCTTTCATCACCGAGCTAATCTCTAGGGTTTGTTAAGTCAAAACCCTCTAAACCCCCATGTGCATGGGCTCACTAGCAAGAAGCCAGATATCAAATGATAAAAAACATAATGAGAGAATAGAGGCCCCTATCTCTCTTTTATCGTCCCTGCTCACCTTGTCTCTCCAAGTGACTTTTACTTTATTTAATTATTAATTAATTAATTAAATCACTTTAGTTAATTAATTAACCATTTTACCTCTAAAAGCGATTTATCTCTCCTTGTGGCTTCTCTGGCCACCGAAAGTCACTTCTCATCATCCTATCCTGTAGTGTTATTCCTCCCAATTCCAATGAGCTATTACATTAAGATGTTCCTCCAAGTATTATGCCCATTATGACCTCCTTATTGAATATAATTAACATATATCCCAAAATAACTCAAAATTATGGAAATCGTTGAAATGCAACGAAACCAAATCCAAGTTGTGCGGAATGGATTATGATGATGAAATAAGGTGAGCGATGCAATTCAGATCCCAACAAACCCCTCAATAGATCTTGTACTCACTATAAAATCCATCTAGATACTCTGGCCATCATAAAACTTTGTAATATAATGATGTCCCAAAGTGGGGACATTACAGTCCTCCCTACTAGAATATTGCTTGTCCTCAAGCAATAACTGAATCAATCCATATATAATATCGGGGTCCCATGTCCACCTTGGGACACACAGTAGGCTCCATCCAAAGTTCAACTATCACGCACTCTATCCCCTAGATCCTGTATCAAGACGTGAATTGCAATACCCTGTGAAGCATAATCCTGTAACATATCAACACCATGAGTCTCCTGCAAATGACACATGGCCTCAACCCATAATGAGTCTATCTTCCATGTCCATACCAAGATCAACATGGTCTCCAAAAAATGCACATGTTGTTGCCATAATGAGGTACTACAAGACCTCAATGAATCACCCTCAAGTGACCTGCTCCCCTCAATATTGAAGCTCAATGGAAAGTCAAAATGACTTTCCCCTACAAGGACACACTTGCCTCCACCAATAACTGAAATGATCAGCCCTGAAATCCCTAGGTCCCATGCTAGTCTCTGCCCAAGATCACCATGCCGATGCTGCACTACTCTGATCATGACTATCCTGGGTCCCCCACTCCTAGATCCTCATGCTGAAACACCTGTGAAAACTGGACTTGCTGTCAAGAAGTTGCATCTATAAAAGTACCTCCATGGAAGAAACATCTTCCCAATGATCTCCATAGTCGATCATGAGTATTAAAAGGGAGAAAATGTCTCACTCCATAGGACAAGCCCTTGCAAGCCCTCTCAAAACCATCCAAGAGTGAAGAATGTTGCTTTCTAGCACAACCTAGGCCATCATGAGGTGAAACAACCTACTAACCGAATGGACTCCCAGATCCCATCAAAAACGTGGAAGTTCATCACGTCCAATCCTCACTAACTTCTCCTGTGTTATACAGATAACTGTCAAAATCCCTCCATGCTCATCCCCATGAGAATCTATATTGTTGTTTCCCTCTTATATTTCTACTATCCCATGGCCTAAGATGATCACCATAACGCACAAGGTCTCAACTGTCTGCCTCTGATGATCCACCACTATGCTTCTGTGTGCAATATAGACTCTCATGTCAGTGGGTCTCGGCCTACCAACTCTCCATGTTCTCTTCCACTGTCTATCTCCCCTAATGTTGTTGTCTATGATGAAAGTGTCGGGAAAGGATAGAAAAAACATCTGTAACCGACTGTAGGAATGGAAAATATCATATTCTTTGGTCAATCCCAAGGATTCAACCAAAATATTGCCCACCGATACCCATGGTAAATACTCGTCTATAGTCATCACTAAACCCCAATCATAAGGTACAAACAAGGGTAACTCCTCAAACTGCTGGTCACCACTCTCCATCCATCATCGCTCATGAAACTGTTAATACGGTGAAGGTGATCTCCCAAATCTATACACAACTACAAGGGAGAAGAATCTCCATGCTCTACTAAGTATGTCTCCTCCCAGAAATCCAGTGTGGCCCTCTGAATCCCACTGTACACCTTGACATGTCTTTGTGAACTATCACTCATCACTATATGCTCCTGCATACTCATGTAATCTCTTGTATACTCCTGCAACATCATGGATCCTGGGTGTACTACTGGGTCAACCTGTACATGAAGGTCAGCCAACCTTGGAACACAAATGGAAGTGTCCTCATAAATGCCCCTGGCTCTGGAGTCCCCATGTGTATGTGAGGGCTCTGATGTCTCAAAGATCCTCATGGAGGGTATCTCTCGTGACACATGGACATCCTCATGTGTCTCTGGATCATATCTCTCCATACTCATCAATAATACTGGGTACTCCTCATGCTCCTCCATCAACTGGTGCTCCTCTGTTAAACACTAAAATATTATAGCAATGTGGCTAAAGGATATATCTGACTCTCTACTAAGACATATGTAGTGGATCTCTATCTAATCTCCTCAAGGAGCTCCTCTGATATGAACTCTTATTCTTGAACGGATGTCTGTGTGCCTTTCAATAATCCTTGTGTGCTCCCCAACTCATGAGTGAGTTTGTCCACCTCCAACCCCTGCTCCCTCAGGGCCCTGTGATACATCTCACCAACCCCAAATAGATAGTCTTTGTCCATCAACAAATATTGGTAGTTGACCCTCATCATAGTCACTCTCTCCCTGAGAGTATGAAAATAATCCATGGAAAATCCCCCATCTGAATGATCATGTGCCATTGATGCCTGTTATCGCACAGTTTGTAGGTATGGTAAAAGATGGATGGAAGAAAGGAAAACTGGCGCAACTGAGACTATCCCACCACTGTCACCTCAATGGGATAATGCTTTCTGTTTAGGGAGGTAAGGCCCAGGGGAGACATCCCCAGTGACCTCGGGTTTTCAAAAGGAAAAGGGTTGAAAGGGTAAGTGTAATATTCCCCCTCACAAGTCACCAATGATTCAGAAAGTCCTGGATAATCATCTAATAAAGATGAGTAATATCCAAGAAAGTGTACCTGCCCGAGACAAAGCAACAAGGAAACTATACATGTGCAAGTGTACTTACTGGTTAGTACTTCATATAATCAAAGACTTTCCGATAATAAGCAATTGAGCAATAATGTTGATGAAGTAAATCAATGTTTATACAACATAAATGATTACACAATATCACTCCACAATAAATGCTAAAGAAACTTTGCAATGATGAATGGCAATTAATGTAACAATACAAGGAGCAATGCTTTAGCTAATCATTCAATTGCTTTAAAGATAAGTAAATGATGCATAGAGATGTTTATAGCATGAATAGATGATGACAACAGTAGGGTTAGTGATTTTTATTCTAAGCTCGGGTTAGAAGGATTAGTAGTTGTTCAAAGTATTTGGATGTGTGTATGATCAAGGTAGTCAACAAGAAGTCTTATATCAATGCGTTACTAGGGAAATGGAGTCAAATCAACTGCAAAAGTTGAAGGGTCCTGATGATAATGGTATGGCTAAACACAAGATGGTTAAATGTTGAGGTCTTGCTAAGACAAGGCCTCAACAATGAAATCCTAGGGGAGAAAGGCTCACTAAGGTGTAGAAACCCTAGGCCTTAATGCTTTCGCCTCCTTCTTTAGGTCATTAGAAAGAGAAGAACGACTATCTTAAATGCTATGGCTAAGGATAAGAGAGTTTGATGGTGAAGTGTTGCTAAGGCAAGGCTTCATCAATCAAACCTTAGGGAAAATGGCTCACTAAGGTGTAGAAACCCTAGGCCTTAGTGCGTTTTCTCCTTCCTTGGCTCAAAGACAAGATGAAAAATAGATAGGCTAGAAGAATAGGATTAGAGTGTTTCTATGGAAAGGATCTATCTAACTTCAAAAAATCAAAATGGATCTTTGGCTTATCTTAGTAGGGACATGAAACAAGGACACCAACATGTGATTTTCCCCTAGGGTTTAATCCAACAAATTATAATAACAAAATGAAAGTAAACAATACAATAACCATTCAAAAAAGAAGTGTTTTGCAGAAATTCACTTACATTTATCAAGCATTCACATAGCCATACCCTAGTTGTAAACCGTCCACCAAGAAATTTCCAAAAATAGCCAAGAAGAGACTCCTTCAACAAGTGCGCATCAATTTTCAGCCAAAAACCCTAGAGTAGGGCGCAAATTTCAGACCTCACTTAGTTTGAGTGAAATATCATGATCCAAATGAGAGTTTTGCTCTCTTACTTATACAGTACAAATGACCTTAATTAAATTTTAGGTCATCAAAAGGCTGACAAGGCCAAAATACCAAATAATACTGTTTTTACATTAAAATTTCATAAATGAAACCCTAATCAAGAAAAAGTAAGACATCATGCCCCTTCTAGGGTGACGTTATCCCCTTTTAGGAAAACAAAGGCCTCCTGGAGAAACACATTATCCCTCCATGGGGCTCTATAAGATGCCACACATGCCACACTGCCATAACTGCATCCCCAAAATGTCCATAAAGCTGGACGATGTCATGGGCATCCTAGGTGACGTCCTGGGCCTTCCAAGGCCAACGTTATAGTGGAGAGGGAACAACCCCCCTAGGTAAGGATCTGATAAGGTGCCTCTATGGAACATCCTCCTCTTCTTTGGTGCAAACCCCTTTGTCCTATCTCTGCCCCTTGTCGGGGTCTCAACATCCATTTGGTGGGCTCTTCAGCCCCATGGAGTTCCAAACTAATCATCTCCCCATGTGTACTTGTCCGTCGGTTATGATCCTACACATCAATAGATACACCCTCCATGGGCTCATAAGTCACAAGGATCATAGCAATGTCAATCACATCCAATCATCAATTTTATTAAACATGTTCATAAAACCATTTCTACCCGGTCAAGTGCTCAAAGACATGATACAAATCTACAAGGAAAGTTTGGAGGAAGTGACAGGGCGTCCTATTGGGCTACTGTCCACTGGAAAAGGAATGTTTCCGAAAGAGATCAAATCCAAGTCATGTTAATGGGTGAGGTGGATAAGGGATGTCCTGAAAAGGGGTGCCGTGATAGCAGGGAAATCCAAGGCTTACATGTGTTTTCCTTTGTAGAAGGAGAGTTGTCCTGGATGAAAATGTTTCCAAGCCCATTCATGCATTTTATTCTTATTTCTTTATTGATTTTTCTTTCAAGAAGAGAACCAGGGGACATTTCCTTGGCGTGGTGACTAGTGGTGGAAATGTTACCCACGAGAACTTTCATGGAAATGAGAATGTTGGCTCGTGATGAGACCCCCTTTCTCTTGGCCATGAAACCAAGAGCCACTACCTTGGCATGATAACCAACTGCTAGTAGTGTCATACTGCTAGGTTCCCATGGACCTAATAGGCTGACTCGTGATGAGACCCCCCATCCTCTGACTAGGTATTGTTTTATAATTTTTATGGGTCCCTCTTGATTCTTGTTGAGAAGATTTTTATTGCTTTCTCAGGGATCCCTGGGCAAAGCATATTGAGGTTTTATATTAGGATTTTATCTCTTTCCAGCTTGCTTTTACCTTCTGGGCCTTTAGCCCCTTCTTCCCACAAGGCAAGGTGCAACCCTTAAATGATTGGCCAACCCAATTCCCAGACCAATGTAATGGGATGGATGAGTGGGAAGTAAGATGGAAAGTGATAAGTATGATGGGAGTGGACGATGACTTTTCATGGATCCCCCTAGTGGAAAATCAAAACCTATGGACACATGCCTACTAGGGCATCCTGTCATTCCCCCTAGACATAGTCAAGTGGATAAGTATTAGATCCAAACACCCGTTAGAAACAAAAAGAACTAGATGCACATATTCAAAGGCTTTGAGGATCAGAGTGACACATACCATGATACCCAGACTCATTACCTCATGGAGAAAGAACCATCTCTGATACAAGACCAAGTCGAGGTGATGGATGCTACTACTGCTGACAAAGTGGAGGTGTTGAAAGGAAGAAAATATGGACCCTTCAAGGCCATTCTCAAGTCGATCTGGCTCTCGGTACTCCATGTCTACGACCTGTGGGCCTTGAGACATAATCTCCTTAGTTATCCCTAAAAGTGGGGGATAACATATGGCTCCAACTTGGGGACATGTGCTGATTGTAGAGCGCATGAGAACCTCAACATATCTGGCATAACCTGTAACCTGGTTGATCTCAATAGAAACTGTCAGTAATCATTTGGGGTGGTGATATCACCCCCAACTCATATATATAAAGATAAAATCAAACATATGTACAAGTGTAAAAGAAAACTACTCTAGTATGCAATGAAAATGGCATATACAATGAATGCAAATGCCTACTTACCTGCACTTACATGTTGGATGGATGTTAGGTGTAGTTAAATGACCAATGAAACCAATCTAGAAATGTTCCACAATACCTGCCTTTGTGCTTCATCATAAACCAAAACAATGATACGTTAAGCAAAAAAATAACATGGGTTAGAGAATGTATAGTATGTTCAGAAATCATAAAGTCTAACTCATGGAGGAGGGTGGGAGGGATAAAAACATGCCAAGTCAATCTCCGAGGAAAAGGCTCAATCCACTTCAGGAAGGGATAGCGAAAAGTCAAAGTTTTAGAACACTGACTCAAAAGGTCTACAAGCTGGCTACCTAGGACATCCTCATGATCTGAAATCCTGGAATGGATTGACAAGGGTCTAGTAAATGACTGACAAACTTTCAAGGTAAAGTTGAAAAACCAAGATTACAGAATTATTCTTGTAGTATTCAACCAACCCTTGGAATCTAGGGTCTACCCCAAAGGAAACTCAATACAAGAGAAAAAAACTCCCAACTACACCTTTAGAGACACAACAAAGTAAAGTAACCAGAGGTGGCCGAGGAAAGTTGTCACAAGAATCCTTTTTTAGGAAAACAACGTCCTTACTCCTATCAATACCTGAGCACAATGGTGGTTGATAATCTTCTTCATGGAATAAATCCAAGTGCTCAGAGGAGTACTCATCAAACCCTCAAGGTAAGACCAAAAATCATCTAGAAAACATGGTACTAGGTCACCCTTGGGTGTTTGAAAAGTATGGGTAAATATATCATCCCCTTGTTGCCACTGGTAAAAAACAAGAGTAACCTGTAGTGATAACTGTGAAGGAAACACTTGGGAATGATTCTCAATGTCGTAAATGGGGTCTATACCAAAACCAACTACATCCCATTTATGTCTTTCGACATGTATGAACTCATCAATATCAACCATGTCACTATCTGTATCATAACATGAGGGATTCAAAATATCCAAGGGCTCATCCATCTCCTCCTCATTTCCCAAATCATAAAGTAGAGAATCATCAAAATCTTGGAGAGGAGGGTAACTTATTGTTTCTTCTTGTGCATGAGTTTTGAGGACTTGGGTGTCTTCAACATGCATCAGTGTTTCATCCTCATGAATTTCCCCTTTGTCTTCAATTATATAGCCAGGAATATCTACTTTGTCCGAGGATTCCAGTTCTCCTTCATTTTCTGAATCATGGAACAAGGTGTCATCGGAATCCTGAAAAGGGAAGAAACTAACCTCATCATCTTTTTGTTGTGTAGGGGGAAAAGGCTCGTGGAAAAATTCATTAGAGGGAGGAGCACAGGTTGATACTTCATTATTTTTCTTAGGTTCCATCTCCTCAACTGTGTCTTCACCAGTCCTATGCTGATCCATGGTTTGTTCCTCTTCTTCTTGGAAATCAACAAGAAATTTCTCAAGGGCAACCAAACTTTCCATGCTAAGAGTACTTGAGGTAAAGAGGTATCTTATCTCGGATAAGGAGATGATTTTCTCAATTCTTGCAGCCATGCTGTGAGCTTCATGGAGCGTCCTTGGCCCCCTTTTACTGAGAGGAAAACCTAGATGCACCAAAAGTGCATGGGTATAGAGATGGACAATGTACTCGTCTTCAGGATGATGGATTTTAGGAATCTAAAATAGTGCGTGCTCTAACCTATCCTGGAAATCTCTGAGAGTTTCATTCTCAGTTTTCTTTATATCCTCGAGTCTTTTTTGCAATACCGAGATGTCTTCCAACTGAATACCCCATTCTTCGAGAAAGTTTTTTTCAAATTGTCCCATAGTTGTGATGCTAGCATCGGGGTGATTTTCATACCATTTTCTAGCATTCCTGTGAAGAGTGGCAGAGAAAAGTTTCATCACTACATCTTTGACATCATCACTGATAGGATGGAGTTGAAAGTAAGAAAAGAAATCATCCATATGATGGTCAACTCTTTTCCCATCACTACCAGTGAATCTAGGGAGCCACCTTTCGTACTTCGGGGGCATTTGTCAAGGGTATCCTGGGATTTTTCTCATGGCTAAAGGCTTGTACATTCCCAGATCCCATTGAGAAGTCATAGTTGGCTTCGTCATCAATGGAGTCGCCAGATAATTTTCTTGAAATTATCAAAGAAATAAGGGAATCACCCTTAGTGGAGTCACCAGGTAAGCCTATAAGATAAAGACTCTTGAGGCAAGGCTCATCGAAAAAGTGTCATCTTTGAGGAGAATTGACTCAGTGTTCCCCAGAAACGATGCCAAAATGTTATCACACAGTTTGTAGGTATGGTAAAATATGGATGGAAGAAAGGAAAATTGGCACAACTGAGACTATCCCACCACTGTCACCTCAATGGGATAACTCTTTCTGTTTAGAGAGGTAAGGCCCAGGGGAGACGTCCCTGGTGACCTGGGGCTTTGAGAAGGCAAAGGGTTGAAAGGCTATGTGTAATATTCCCCCTCAAAACTCACCACCGATTCAGAAAGTCCCAACTAATCAGCTAATAAAGATAAGTAATAACCAAGAAAGTGTACCTACCCGAGACAAACCAACAAGGAAACTATACATGTGCAAGCTTACTTGCTGGTTAGTACTTCATATAATCAAAGACTTTTTGATAATAAGAAATTGAGCAATAATGTTGATGAAGTAAATCAATGTTTATACAACAACAATGATTACACAATATCACTTCACAATAAATGATAAAGAAACTCTACAATGATGAATGGCAATCAATGTAACAATACTAGGAGTAATGATCCAGGTGGATATCGGTGGCCACCCACCTTCTCCAACCGGCCCAAAACATGTTTCTGACAATTTTGGTAATTTACTATTTTTAGCAGTTTTTAACTTCCGGGGCCATTTTGAGGCCCTAAACGATGGTTTTTGAGAAAATGGGGAGCAACATGGATCATAGATCCATGTTGCTCACCCAAAAGTTGTAGTTCTCGGATAGATCTTTCCAACGAGCTATCACACGCCTAAAACGGAGATCGTATGCAAAAGTTATGACCCTGGGAAGTTGATGTACTCACTTACCCAAATGGGGCCCACATGACTTTTGGCTCTTCATCTCCTAGGGTTAGGTTTTTGGATGTCTAAGACTTTTGGCATTCTCGTTTATTGTTAAAAAGGCCCTTAGATCCTCATTGTAATAATCATCTTCTCATGGATGCGAGTAGCCGTCACATCTCTTCTCAGAGATAAGCTACCACCATTCTAGCGAGTCTTTCACTTTGTATTTTACAGTCTCTGTACATTTATTTCATTAATAGAAATCATGTATTACTATATCTCTGTGACTCTTTTTATATTTCCACTATATCTCT
>JASDQU010354838.1:1238-12115 GCA_032191745.1 Picea mariana
GAAAAATGAGACTGTAAATAGTTCCAAATGCTTCATCCATTTGATTTAGATACTTGGATTTTTCTATGGTTGATGTGGGTTTAGTCTATGTGTTCATAGTTAAAATGTATAATCCTATGCTTCAAATATGAACTATCATCTTTTCCTTCCATGAAAATAAATTGTACGGTGTAAGAATGAATTATTTTGGAAATTTCATTTTCCCCCCTGTCTTCAATCTTCGGTACCTGCAAAAAGAAATTGGGGTGTCTTTTCCCTAGAAAATTGTTGGCTTTGATACCATGTAAATGTGAATGAACTTGCACAAATAAGATCTATCTAGCAAATGACATACACAATTTGCAGAAAAATGAGAGAAGAGAGAAACGAGAGAGTGAGAACAAAGAATTTGCATTAAAAAAAAAAAAAAGACAAATTCTTGGCTTGAATATAAAAACCAAATTTCATAGGTTTGATAATATTTTCATAATGTCTTAAGAAAAGATCTTGTTTAATGTCTTCTTTTAATCCACCCATGTAATCTTCCAACAAATGTTCATCACTTATGTCATCCACCCTTGTGGCCAACACCCGAAATTATGAATTGTAATCTTGAATATCACTTAAGTGCTTGATTCTTGTCAATTGATTGAAGTAATCATGTTCCCAAACTTTCCCATATTTTTCTTCTAAGTCTCTTGTAAATAAACCCCAAGTATAATGATAAAAGGGGGGATTCATTTTAACTTGCCATTGATACTATTGATATGGTTTTGTCTCAAAGTTCAAAGTTTCTATGTGAATCCTTTGCTTATCATCCACAATATTATGTATTTGAAAATATTTTTCTATTTGGTTCGCCTTGGTAAAGACCTTTTTTCCATCAAAGTTATTTAATTCAATCTTGGGAAAGTTTAATTTAGGACTCCCACCATAATTAAATCCACTATTAGAATTCATTCCACCTGATAATTTATCATTACCAATAGGTTGTTCAACATGAATACTACCTTTATTTCATAGGGTATCCACTTAGTGAACCCATGACATAGCATGTGCATTCATGAGATATTAAATAATACCCCTATTTCACTAGATATTGAAAAACAAAATCCCAAAATCTTTTTGTTGAACCCCTCCCTCCTAATACATATTTCCAATAATAAAACCACTAATTTCTTTTCCTAGAAAAAAAGCGTAATTTTATTCATTCGTGGAGAATCAAATTACATTCTGCAAGTGAATTAAGCAGAACTCATCCTTGGACAGGAGGAAAACCCCAATAGGACCAAAAACATGGATAAAGAGCCACACAAAAAGGTACAATATAGATCTCAAAGACCCAGACATCAACCAAATCATAAAAAGAGAACTGCATAGCCCTCATCAACCAAGAAAAAAAAACTGTCATCGCTATCCCAAAGAAACTCCGATGGCCAGACAGACCAGGTTAGAGAGGTATATGACTCTCACACCAAAATCACCAGGGATTAGAAGCACCAAGCAACCCATGAGACAACTGAAAAGTAGTGATCAAAATGATGCACTCCCAAAAGAAGGACCTCAAAGTGTTGACCACCTGCCAATCAGCACCACATGCCCCAAAAAAGGACCTCAAATCTCAGTCCCCACCACTTGAAAGATGAAAATGAGGCACCAACACCCCACACGAAAGTACCTTGATCTGAGTATACATTAAACCCTAAACGTGCAAGAAAGAAACATATACAATAAACGGAAATTGTAGAAGGCTAACCCACAAAACCCCTGCCAAGAGAAGACATCTAAGTAGACCTCCAAAGATAATCCAAAAGAGAGATGGACCAAATCTGAGCAGAATACAAACTTATCAAGAATATGAGAGGGTCCAAAACTTCGAACCTTGGATACATAAAGTCTAAAATCGGCACTCAAAATTGCAAATCAGGAACACGAATCCAAGGGTATGCATCAAATCCTAACAACCACCCCAAGACTTGAGTGATAAAATCAACGGAGACACCATAGAAGACTACAAGAGAAGGAGGAAACACCATTATGAAAGTTTCAAAGACCCAAAATGGAAGACTGAGACTGCCATGGATCCCTCGCAGATAAATCATAGAAAAAAAAGAAGCATACATACAGAAGGTAGTTCGCAAGAACTGAGATACACTCACCACCACTCACCACCAAAAATAAACCAGATCTAGTCAAAAGAAGCACAATCTGAGAAAACTTAAAATATCCATGGGAGACAGAAACTCTGCAACCGCCAGAAGATCCGCACCAACAAACAACAAAACCACAAGCTCCACTGAGATACGTCACTGTAGGAGGGAAGAGTAAATAACCGAGCCACCCCCAAAGGAAAGCATAGGAGAATATTGTTGACGATTAAAATTGCAACGATGCATTTCACCCGCAAAGTATTGCTAAATCCCTATTATTTAAACTATGTTAATAATATAATGCTACTAGGTGGGACTCCCTTGTAGACTGGAGGCTGAAATATAGACGTATCACTCATTTTTCTACTATTGTTTTGATGATGCTTACAAAGTCCTTCATGGTTGACAATGGAATCTTGGGTTCATTTTGACATAGTAATAGGTGGATGAAGCAACTTATGGGATGCTTATGCAATTCAAGGAATTATTTTTGTGTTATGATGGGAATGTATTGACAATTGCTATGATTTAATCATATCACCAACCATCAGGATCAATTGCCTAGCCACATATATACAAGAAATATGTTAGTGATAACATAACCAAACAAGAAAGAAAACCTATGAAAAATCCTGAAAGGAAAGAATCTATGTTCTAGCTATGATAAAAGGTTATATGAAAATGCAAATCGAAAAATGAAGCGATGTTAGTGTTAGTCCTAACTATTATATGGTTTGTTAGTGGCTATGCGATTTTCATTAGGATTGATTTGGGCGCATATAAAATTGCAATATATATGATATGTCATAGAACTTGGCAAAGGTTAATGTGTGAATGTTGGGTGGCACATTGGACAAGGAATATCATCGCAGATTTCAATTGTTGGGCATTTAATACATGGTTAATGAATTGGTGAATGTTTGGTTGTCTTGTACTTCTAATTGAATAGGATAGGATATGGAAGTGATGTGGAGTAAATGCATGTCACTCCATACACCCCACATCAGCCATCACCCTAGTATTGTTTCTTGATTGTATTTTCAGTCTGTTAGTGGTTAAGCTATGAATTTTAGGCTCTTGGGAAGAAGAAGGCTCAACCAACTCACCCTTTTAAGCTCTTTTGTTATAGGTATTGTTCTTTTTCACCCCATCCATGAATTATGCTCTGTGTATGAACAAATAATGGCTCATTAATGCTTAGGTTTGTGTGTTCCTAAGAATTTCAACTATGTAAATATGTGATTTTTCTCTCTGTGGTGACTGTAATGGTTTTAGATTGCAAGAAAAAGAATTGGTTTTTGTTTAAGTTGTGCATTCATTGGTTGATCTGTAGGTTTAAAGTCATGGTGGGTCTCTGTGGATATTAAGTGAATGTGGTATCATCACTCTGTATTAATGGTGGAGGGTTTCTTTCTGTGTATTATCGTTGGTTGTTCCCCCACAGTCATGAGTGTAACCCTATCTAGTCATGTTTGGATTTCCATTCGGTTGTTGTGTATTTTCTCCAACCCAGAGTTATGTTGTGGGCTCATTCTCATTTTTCTTTCATCAAAGTATCCCAAGATCTAGTCTTAGGGTGGTCATAACCTAATATAGACTGTATGGTTGTGGGGTGATATAAGTTATACCTCGGTTTTATGAGTCCTCAATGGTATTTTTTTCAAATGGTTTGGCTCTTAAGAAAATGAACATCGGTTATGTCTCTCTGTGTTATTTGAATAATTGTCAATGTTTAGTTAACTTCACCTCTCCTCTGCAAGTGTAAAATGCACTATGTGCAATGGATTTTTCTATGCTACCCATCGTTGTTTTCCTCTGTGGCTAACTGTTGTTTCCATTGCCCAGACTGGGAGTTATAAGAAGGTTTTGTGGCTTATTGTTGGGTCTATTTCAAAGGGTATTTTTTCCCGTGGTTGATAAGTCTCTGTGATATTGATGAGCGTGCTCTTGATTGTCTCACTGTGTTTTTTTTCGACATAGCCCGATTTTAATATCCAATGGTCTTTTCTCCTTCATGCATCTTATTAGTTGTCAAATTTTGGTTTATCAGTGGAGTGGTTATGGAGTTCTTCGTTGAGTCCCTATCTCATCTTTTTATGATTAAATTTGTTGAAGAGTTATAATTGGGAACGAGAACTTATATAAAATCGAGGGTTGTTTTATTTTCATTATGATTTCACTCGCTATGAGTTTACAGTGTGGTTGTGGTTGAAATTGGAAACAACAATGTGTTTTGCTAGACTCGATCAGGGTTATAGATAATTATGGAAATTGTGACTTTGTGTATTTGGTTATGTTCACTATTCATATATTATTTAATCGTCACACAGATTATTAATAGTTACATAGAGAGTGATGAGGCTTGATTTTTATGTTGACTGTGGTTTCGTTGAAAAAACTTATTGGTTGATATGATGAAGAATGTGTGTAATCAAACATGTTTTGGAAGTCTGTTAGTATTTGGAAAAGGGACCTGTGTATATTTTAATTTGGGCCGATTGTGAATTGGTAGACAGTGGATGTATTTTTATAATGATGCATTATGGGATAGAGGTCGCACAATATTGCTATGCATTTCTTTAAATTCTTAAAAGGAAAGAAAATAAATTAAAGACCAAGCATTTTCTTAATAGGACTGTTGAATGGAAAGTTGTTTCGATTATGAGTATGATTGCACAGACTATTCTGAATTGATAATTTTTGGAAAATTTAATTATTGGAACTATTAGCACTAGAAGTCACCTCTCGATTGCATCGAAGGTAAGCCCAATAACCATCAGAGTTTTATGTCATGGGTTGGTTTTTAAAGAGGTCAAATGGGCACAGACTCAGGATGATATCGTTTTAACTCAGAAAACCGGACTAGCATTCATAATCAATTAGGGTCCGGAATCAACTTCAGCCAGTAAGTTGGAGTAAGGGTGAGTAGAGGGAAGACTTTGGTGAGGAGAGCGTAGAGATCTGTCGTGAACATAAGGTCTTCCAATAGACCAAAGAGGAAAAACTTAAACACAAGATCTTCTTGAATTCAAATCTCAAAGAGACTGAAAGGAATTATAACAACACTATGATCAAACATTCATCATAATACAATCACAATAATTCATGTGAATCAATCACTCATGAACTTTTTCAGTATCATAGGGAAACAAGAGGGAGCAATAAAGATGACTGTCATTTAACAATAAATATCAGACTACAGCGCATAACCAGAGAACCAGAACCTTCATTAAAACATTACAATATGGGAGCTTAGCTCTACCATCGACCATAAAAAAATATCAAAACTGAGTATTTATACTCAGAACAATTCACCACCGAGAGAGATGTGACTTGGATATTACATTCAAAACTTTACATCGACATCTTCTTCTGTCAAACGCGATCTCAGATCAGTATGGGATTTGTAGGAGAATCCATTAACAAGGGAACTTTCGGCTGATAGTCTACCTACACAGACGTCTTTCCATGCTTTCCATTTATGGGGTGAGACAAGGTTTCAACCACCTCCCCCATTTCCATTAAATACCTGCATCGGTATTGGGATGGAGCATGACAACCATGAATTCTTCAGGAGATGTTCACGACTCCTCCAAGTCAAGCCCAATGCCTCAAAACCATGCAGAGCTTCTGATGAGACCAAAACGAGTGCTTTCATTCCTTGGCACAACTCCTATCTATCACTCCACTCAACCTCGGGCCATGAACTTATGCATCCCCATATGAAAATTCAGGATTTCACCTATCTGGAGGCTTCAATCCCCTTGATTTCAAATATCCAGATGTTTGATCCTGCTAAATGACCCATTTAGATCGAAGGTCATATTTTCTTTCATCTTGACAGCTATGATCATTTCCTTGAACAATCTTAGTCGCCTGCTCCTCAATAGGTGCTTTCCATTTCTTTATGGCCCTGCTTCCATATGACCATGGGCTATGATCCTAGGCCCAACTCTCAGGCACGTCACGATTTCGTGTTTTGTGAACTCACGTTGTGCTCCATGCTCAAACCTCTGATTCACGAAATCACGATCTCTTGGATCAGATGCCACGCGTCCCCTTTGATCAAATGACCCATATGAATATCGACATTTCGGGATCTCAAACCATCTGGACCTCGGACCATCGTCATTTCGAGACCTCGGGCCATCGGATTTCAGGACCTCGACTATCGACATTTCGGGACCTCCGCTATCAACATTTCAAGACTTCAGCTATCGATGTTTCTTACTTGAGATTTTCTAAAATGACTTTCTCCATGCTGACCTGTTTCCACCTGTCCCCCGCATTCATACACCCAGACTTTGGATAAAATTCATATGGTGGGTTTTTAAACCCCTTTTCTTGCATTTTCTCCACCCAAGGGCCAAAACCTTATGGAAAACACCCCCTAAAAATTATATTTGATAACATTAGGCTCCATGGGGGATATAGTCCTCCCTGTGAGGCTCTAAGATCTCTTTTTGTAGTTTCAGTATCCTTTTGTTGGGCTATGGAGTCAAGCTCAAAACACCCTACTGAGGAATAAAAGTTGATAAGTAAAAATGAAAATAAACACACATGCTCCAAGGAGATTATTTATATATAGTCCTAAACTAATTGATTTTTACACAGTGCTAGGTGAAAGAAAACTTCCACCATAGCCATTCAAGTAACTTCCTAACTAGAAGCTCCTTCACTCTGTCGATGATTGATAATAGATAGTGCAACCGTGACAGCAGAATGGCCACATCCTTCATCTTTACTCCTAATTTTGAGGTCAAGATAAAGCTAGGCGGCTTCAAAATATGAAGGAAATACAACTCCATGTATTCCTTCACAGGATCATAGGCCAAGTGGAAAACTCTAGAAAATTAGTAACAAGCAGCCTTCTCTGCTACACAGCTACACACAATTTTTTAGATGTCTCTGGCTAGCGCAGGTGGGTGAGAGGTTGATGTAGGATGATTTCTCTCAGACGATGGTTTCTCACTGACAGGATTTAGATAGGAGATAAATTGCCCCTTTTGCTGCTCCTCTGGTTCTTCTTCTTGGCTCTCCCAAGGTTCAGATTCATAACCATCATAAAAAATACATGTGGGAAAGCTTTTCTCTTCATCATTCTGCTCAGGATGGCTGATTTCCTCACAATGATTTTCCTTAATGAATAGAGGATAAGGCTATGTTGTATTCTCTTGGAAATCCTGCATATCCATCTCGAAATCTAATTCCTAGCTATCATATATAGGCCAATTGCCCCTCTAGTTAGCAAAATGCGATGTAGGGCTATGTTTATCTTCATCCGAATACTCATCAAATCTAGGGACAACAGGCACCTCAGGAGCAGAATGCAAGGCCTCTAAAACTATGAAATCTTCACTATCATCCTTAGAAGAGCTGCCAAGACCATCCGCCTCAAGGATTGGAAAATCCTTTGCACTTTCTTCAGATTCCAACCTTTCTAGTTTGGCATAGATATATTTTAACAACTCCATTTCTTCACCCAAAGCATCTTCATCTTCCTCATGGTCCGCATCCTCACAACCTTCATTAGACACAACCATATCTTGATCATGGCCTTCAAATTCCTCACAACAATTATGACAGATAAACTTAGAGGAATAATACCTTAGACAATGCTTATTAAAGGCTACATGAAACTGTTCCAGGGAGGAGATGCTAGTAGGGGGTAATGATTGATACCACTCACGGGCATCCGCATCCAATGAGAAAAACATATTCATTAAAACATCCTCATGATGTATCTCCCACTGATGCATGAGTTCATGAAACTCATGGAGATGCTGAGAAGGGTTGTCCTCTTTACATTCTCTAAATATGGGAAAATAATCACCCCATTCATCCATAGTAGGGACAACATTAAGAAAACCAGGAACAATAGAAAAATTAAAAGGAGAAAACCTCTGAGCCTGGATTTTGTTCATCTCAAACCAGTGGAGTCACCAGTTGATCCTTTAACCATGGATTCACCAGGTGAATGATATGAAGTAGGAATGTGTCTGGCCTTTGTTCACCATTGAAGACTAGATATGATCATTGTGTTCTCCCAAGGGCTACCAGGTGTATCCAAAAGAAGCCACACTAAAATAGTGGATTTGAGACAGTGAAGTTGCCTCAGTGGAGTATCCAGGTACAAGCACAATCTTCAAAGGTCCTAATTTTTGATGCACCTTTAGAATCAGAAGTTCGTTGTCGTTATACTGAGGGAAAATCTTCAATTCGTCCCTAGAAATGGTGCCATAAATGTTAGCACTAGAAGTTACCTCTAGATTGTGTCAAAGGTAAGCCCAATACCCATCAGAGTTTTATGTCATGGGTTGGTTTCTAAAGAGGTCAAATGGGCACAGACTTGGGATGATATCTTTTTAACTCAGAAAACTGGACTAGCATGCATAAGCAATTGAGGTCTGGAATCAACTTCAGTTAATAAGTTGGAGTAAGGGAGAGTAGAGGGAATACTTTGGTGAGGAGAGTGTAGAGATCTTTCACGGACATTGGGTCTTCCAGTAGCCCAAAGAGGAAAAACTTAAAGACAATATCTTCTTGAATTCAAATCTAAAAGAAACTAAAAGGAATTATAACAACACTATGATTAAACATTCACCATAATACAGTCACAATAATTCATGTGAATCATTCACTCATGAACTCTTTTAGTATTAGAGGGAAACAAGAGGGAGCAAGAAATTTGATTTTGATTAAACAAGAAATCTCAGACTACAACACATAAGAAGAGAACCAAAAGCTTCATTAAAGAATTACAATATGGGAGCTTAGCTCTACCATAGACCATAACAAAATATCAAAACTGAGTATTTATACTCAGAACAATTTTCCACCATGAGATATGTGACCTGGCTAATACTGTCAAAAATTTTTTTCTACATCTTCTTCTGTTAGGCATGATCTCATATCAGTATGGGCTTTCCAGGAGAATCCATTGACAGGGGAACTTTTGACTGATAGTCTGCCTACACGACCGTCTTTCCATGCTTTCCATTTATGGGGTGAGACAAGGCTTCAACCACCTCCCCCATTTCCATTAACTACCTGCATCAGGATCAGGATGGATCTTGACACCCATGAATGCTCCAGGAGACGTTCACGACTCCTCCAAGTCAAGCCCAATGGTTAGAAACAACGCAGATCTTCTAATGGGACCAAAATGGGTGCTTTCGACCCTTGGCACAACTCCTATCCATCGCTCCATGTGATCTCAGGCCATGACCTTACACATCCCCATATGAAAATTCAGGATTTCACCTATCAGGAGTCTTCATTCCCCTTGATTTCAAATATCTCGATGTTCGATCCCGTGAAATGACCCATCTAGATCGATGATCGTATTTTCTTTGATCTTGACGGCCAGAATCATTTCCTTGAAAAATATTAGTCCCCCAGTACTCGATAGGAGCTTTCCCTTTCTTTATGGCCCTGCTTCCATATGACCACGGGCTGTGATCATGGGCCCAACTCTCAGGTGCATCGCGATTTTGTGTTTCGCAAACTCCAGTTGTTCTCTATGCTCAAACCTTTGAGTCACGAAATTGTGATCTCCTTGATTAGGTGCCACGCATCCCCTTTGATCGAACGACCCATATGAATATAGACATTTTGGGATATCGGACCATCAAGAACTCAAACCATCGACATTTTTGGACCTTGGTCCATCGATATTTCGGGACCTCGGCTATCAACATTTTGGGACCTCGGGCCATTGACATTTTGGGACCTCAGCTATCGACATTTTGGGACTTCGGTTATCGACATTTCTCACTTGATATTTTCCAAAATGACTTCCCCATGCTGATTTGTTTCCACATGTCCCCCGCCTTCATGCACCGCGACTTTGGATAAAATTCATATGTTGTGTTTTTAAACCCCTTTTCTCACATTTTCTCTGCCCAAGGGCCAAATAGTTAGGGAAAACACCCCCTTACAATTATATGTGATTGTTGGATTACTGAGAGGGGGGGTGAATTAGTAATAGCGTAATTATAATCATTATTCTTCAAATGTTATATCAATGTAGAATTATTATCCAATAATGAGCAGTAAGAAATAAACAATCACACACATACACAGTACACTGGGGTTTTACGTGGAAACCCAAATCGGGAGAAAACCACAGAATGTTTTTTCTTATATGTCTTGAAGAATTACATTCATTGGAAGCACCAACATCCTTTGTTTTCCAGCTGCAACTGGAAGGAGGCTCCAACCCCCTAGTTTCTCAGGCTACAACCTGAGGGAAGCTCCAACTCCCCAATTCTCTAGCTACAACCAGAAGGAGGCTACAACCCCCAATGTTCTCTGGCTACAACTGGAAGGTGGCTACAACCACCTGTCCTTGCCCCATCCTGCCACCCTGAAGTAGAAGTAGAATGATGGAACCACTGTCACACTATCACGGTGAGATATACTGCTATAAACCTATACCAATAAATCTAAACCATGCATCAACAATGCATCAACCTGTACCTCAACCTGTACCATAAACAAGTGCATCAACCATGCACTAACCTGTAATCAACCTGTACCATAAACAAGTGCATCAACCATGCACCAACCTGTAATCAACCTGTAACATAAACAAGTGCATCCAACCATGTACCAATTATGTTCCAATCATGTGTTAGCTACTCATCAACTATGACTCATCAATATGTACCAACATCATCAACTATACACCTCATGTATGTGCACCAACTCATCAACTACTTGTCTCAACCATGTACTCAACATATA
>JASDQU010354839.1:0-12030 GCA_032191745.1 Picea mariana
ACAAACAGTAAAGGGTACATATGTTACAATAAAAGACTGCATAAATTGGTTGATTGTATAGACATAAAAGTTGATGAAGAAATCCTGGTCAGAAATGTAAGCAGTGTTGAACCAAGCACAAAAGATATAGTTGAAGATGAAGATGAACAGGTCCAAGGATCAGAAAGGGAAGCATCTGAATCAGATGAAGATACAAATACTTAGGTTGACGCAAATCAACAGAAAGAAGCAAAATTACCTCTCAGAATTGTTAGAAAGAATCATCCTGAAAATCAGATAATTGGAGATATAAATAAAGGAGTTCAGACAAGAAGGAAATTGATTAAAGACTCAGAAAAATCTCATGTTTCTTTTTTATTTATGAATGAACCTAATTTTTTTTATGAAGCCAGCCAGCATGATGATTGGATTAGAGTAATGAATGAAGAACTTGATCAGATTGAGAAGAACAATACTTGGGAGCTTGTCCCTAGACCTGAAGATAAGAATGTAATAGGTTCCAAATGGGTGTTCAAGAATAAAATGAATGAAAAAGGACAAGTTGTTAGAAATAAATCCAGATTGGTCTGTAAAGGGTATGCACAAGTTGAAGGTCAAGACTTTGATGAAACTTTTGCACCAGTGGAAAGATTGGAAGCCATCAGAATGTTTATTGCTTATTCATGTCATAAGAACTGTAAAGTTTATCAGATGGATGTTAAGTCATCATTTCTTAATGGATATCTAGAGGAAGAAGTATATATGGAGAAACCTGAAGGATTCTCATTGACAGATAATCCTAATTATGTTTGCAAGCTGAAGAAGGTCTTGTATGGACTGAAACAAGCACCATGAGCTTGGTATTATAGACTGGACAATTTTTTACAAAACAAAGGGTTCAAGAAAGGTACTGTTGACAACAATCTCTACATTAAGTCTGAAGGTGATAATTTACTAGTTGTTTTGGTTTATGTAGATGATATTATTTTTGGCTGCACTAATGAATCATCTCTTCAGTGGTTTGCTAACTCTATGCAAATAGAATTTGAGATGTCCATGATAGGAGAATTGTCATATTTTCTTGGCTTAGAAGTAAAACAGAGTTCTATAGGAATTTTTATATCTCAAGAAAAATATTTGAAAGAGATGTTGAAGAAATTTTAGATGGAGGATTCCTCCCCTATTAGTACACCTATGGTGGTTGGTTGCAAGCTCAGTAAAGATGATATTTCACTGGATGTTGATCAAAGGACATATCACTCTATGATAGGTATTCTTCTGTACATCACAACATCCCGTCCTGATATAATGCAAGTTGTTGGAATGGTAGGTTGTTATCAGTCTGCTCCTAAACAAAGTCATTTGGTAGCTGTCATAAGGATATTCAAATACTTGAAAGGAACAATGACTTATGGTCTATGGTATCCTAGAAATTAGAATTTTTAGTTAACTGCTTATTCAGATGTAGATTGGGCAAACTGATGAGAGAAAAAGCACTAGTGGAGGAGCATTCTTCCTGGGTGACTCATTAGTAGCATGGCTTGCTAAAAAGAAAGGATATATTTCCTTATCAACTATAGAAGCAGAGTACATTGCTGCTGCTACTTGTTGCACTCAGATTTTATGGATGATACAAACTCTTGCAGATTTGAAGGTAAACTATACTGATCCGATTACAATTCACTGTGATAACACTAATGCCATTAGTGTCTCCAAGAATCCTGCTCTTCATTCCAAGACTAAGCATATCCCAATAAAATACCATTTTCTCAGAGAACAAGTTACAAACAGAGTTTTTTCAGCTGAATTATATCCCTTCCATAGAACAGATAACTGATATCTTTACTGAACCGTTAGCAGTGACCCCTTTTGGATATCTTCGTCAAAAGTTGGGGGTTATAAATTATTTTGTCTAATTTGTTCACCTGGTCAGGGGGAGTCCTTATTGAATATCTGTTGTATTTCTAAGCTACTCATAGTTGACAGGGGGAGTATGTACTGCAACAAATCAGGGGGAGCATGTTTCTTCTTTGACATTGATGTCAAATGGGGAGAAAGTGTGGTAATTTCAAGAATGATACAGTGGTATAGTTGGATGTTCTCCAAGGTTGCCATCAATGCCAAAGGCGTAGATTGTTGGCATATTTATTATGAGAAGACATAAGGCAGAGTATTTGTTTGTCATTGATGGCAAGCTTAGCTCGACGATGATGAACAAGATAAAGTGGCAAGAATAGCAGCGCAATGATGATCGCATGGCAAGATCAGAAGCATAAACTCCAGGAGTCAAGGAAGCAACTCTCGGCAGAAAATCATGAAATGTGATATATTAGAGCATGTCAAAGACTCCATTTCAGATTTTCAGATATCGGGAGTTGGAGGAGTCAAGAGTCGAGACTCTTCATCATAGGAGTCCCAAAGTTGCGAAATACGAAACGCCGAAATCCTGAAGCGAGCATGTCAACGACTCCATTTCGAAGTTTTGGATACCGGAAGTTAGAGGAGTCAAGAGTCGAGACTCTTCATCATAAGAGTCCTGAAGTGGCGAAATGCGAAAATGAAAAAAATCCTGAAGCGAGCATGTCAAAAAATCCATTTCAGAGTTTCGGATACCGGGAGTTGGAGGAGTCAAGAGTCGAGACTCTTCATCACAAGATTCCCGAAGTGGCGAAATGAAAAACGCCGAAATCCCAAAGTGAGCATGTCAAAGACTCCATTTCATAGTTTTAGATACTGAGAGTTGGAGGAGTCAAGAGTCGAGACTCTTCATCATAGGAGTCCTAAAGTGGCGAAATGCGAAAACGCTGAAATCCTAAAGAGAGCATGTCAAAGACTCCATTTCGGAGTTTCGGATATCGGAAGTTGGAGGAGTCAAGAGTCGAGACTCTTCATCATGGGAGTCCCGAAGTGAGCATGTCAAAGACTCCATTTCTAGGTTTCGGATACCGGGAGTTGGAAGTGTCAAAACACTTCACCACAGAAATGTCGGAATGTCGAAATGCGAAAAACACCTTTTGGTGTAGGTTTCGGATACCAGGAGTTGGAGGGTCGAAACACTTCACCACAGGAATGCCGAAATGCTGAAATGCGAAATGGATAAATAAACACAAGACCCTGTGGATTTAATCCAAAAGTGCAGGTGAATTTGAATATGATCGGAGGGCTACTGTTTCACCTCACAGTTAATTGATCAGTTACGATTCAGTTAGCAAAACTGATTCATAATTCTTGATCGGTTGGTGATTCAGTTGCTGAGGCATTTTATTTTTACCTAGGAGATTCGAGGTGTAATGGATGAGGCGTGTGTGAATAAAAGGAGATATGAGACGACTGTGCAATGTTGGTTTTTCTGACTGAAAAATGAGTTGAACTGTAGAAAGGTAAAACTACAGTATGCGCAGTGTGACAAAAGCTCAGAGATAAGGAACTGAAGATGAACAGAAGAGAAAAGGTGAAGAGAGAAGAATGTGCACATATCAAAGAGCATGAGAAGGACAGTGAAAGAATAGATAGATAGAGACAACAAGTTAAGCAAAATATGAACAGAGCAGAAGAATAGTGTAGCAGAGAAGAATTGTAGAATAGTTAAGAAGAGGTAAGAATTGATTTATCTGTGTTGTTGGTTATTCAATCATTTATTTGTAATAAGTTTGGTAGGGAGGTGCTAGGGAGGAATGTTTTCCTCAGAGGTTCAAGTGGGTGCTTGAACATAGGAAGTTGTAGCTTCCATTTGGTTGCAGCCAGAGAAACTAGGGTGGCAGGGTGGTGCAAGGGAGAACCAGTGTTCTCTATTATCCAGGTTGGAGCCTGTGTAACTAGAAGTTGGTGCTTCCATCCAGTTGGTGTTGGAACACTCAGGGAGTTGGCACTTCCTTCTAGTGGGTGCTAGAGAAACTAGAGAGTTGGTGCTCTCAAATAAGTTGGAACTTGTAAAACAGAGGTAGTAGCCTTACATTGAGTTGGTGTTCAATTATAGATGATATACAGAACTTAAAACACTGCCTATCATTTTGAAGAAGAAGAGGTTTTCTCCCTTTATGGGTTTCCTCATAAAAATTTGTCTCTGTGTATATCTTATGTGTGAGTGATTCTCATTATTTATGTTGTTCATATATTGTATAATATTGATGGTCACTTGGAGACAGATTAAAAATGGCTTAATTGACTTAAAATTGTTTAAGCACAGTAACAACTGATTCACCCCCCCCCTTTAGTTGTCTTAGTAATTTCAACAATATTGGATAGTCAAATATCACCAAATGATAAATCAGGTCTTGGATACAACAAGGAAGAAACATTATTTGAAGCTAGCACCTCTAAGAAGCATGAGGTAAGTCCTTTATTCTCAAAATCTAGAAGTAATGCTGCAATTAAAGAACCTACACAAAGCAAGGACACCTTCAGAAGAACAAAGAAAAGAATACATCAAGAATCCATCCCTACACCTCAAGGAAAATTCAGAAGAGAGACACCCTCAAGGTGGACACCAAAGCAAAGGTATGAAAATGTTTTTCATGGTCACTGCTTCTCATGTAATGAATATGGTCACAAAGATTTGGATTGCAGGCATTATGCAAGGAAATATGTTGGAAGGTTTCATAACACTCTAAGATGTTGGAGATGTAATCAAGTGGGACACATTTCTACTCATTATCACACCATGAGATGTTACAGATGCAGTGGGTTTGGCCACAAAGCCTGGGATTGCTGGAATTCAAGGAGACATTCAATGAGGAGTGCTTCATATAGAATGGAAATAAGAGCACATGTAACTTGTAAGGAAGACACTATTGAAAGGATGGAAGCTCATAGTACAAGTACACATAAATCATGACACTCTTAGAAGTGGATGAAGAACACTAAACAACCAGAAATGAATGAAGGAATAAAGAATCAAGAAAGATTCACTCTTTCTAAAGAAAACATAGGCTCCTTTGGGAGAAGTCATGTAAATACATGAGGTGACCTATAGAAAGGTCATATTCATACGTGATTTGTTCAGGGAACAACTCACGTACATATGGAAAAAGCCTCAAGAAGAGGAGTGTACATATCAGTTGTAGCATGGTTTATGGTATAAATCTGTTTTGTAGGGTCTGACATGGTTTGTTGTAGGTTCTCATGATTATATGCTTGCATGTGTGTTTGATTTATGTATGGTGATGACATATGGTTGAGTGTTGAAGCTTATCTATATTGGATGCATGGTAAAAACTTTAGTGTGTGGAGTGATGCATTCATGATAAGGTATATTGCAAGTTATGTTCTTAATGATGTTATGGGACCTTGTCTATGAGATATATCATTGATCTATTGAGGGAGACTATTAGTACATGTTTAGAGACATTGTTGGCTTATTAGTACTTGCTGTAGTGAATGTCTTTTTAAGCAGATCTATCATGGTACATAGCTGGTACATATGTGAGCTCCATTGATATATATTATGATGTATTGTTAGAGACATATTTGTTGGATGTCTTGGTGCATGCATTTGGCATGTGGTTGAGCTACATATTGGTACATGTAGTTGATGAGTTGATGAGGTGGTTATGTTGTACATCATTGATGAGTCATAGCTTGATCTATATTTGATGCATGATTGGTACATACTTGGTACATTGGTTGAGGAACTTGCTAGTAGTATGATTGGCACATGGTTTATGGTTAATATGGCATACATGTATGGGAAAACATCTTGATTATGGTTCATCTTGTTGAGGTTTAGTGCATGGTTGATGCACTTTATTTCATACATGATGTATGGGATGTTATAGTTGATATGTTTGGTTGATATATTGATGGTTGAGATACATATTTGTGGCACTTGGTTCAAGGTAGAGGCATATCATGAATGATATGACACTTGTTTGAGGAACATGGTTGGCATGTTGGTAGAGGAATATGGTTGGTGCACAATTGGAACATGTTCTTCACATATGGTTGATATAGTCCATTGATGATATATTATGGTATATTATATAGTATTGATGTACATGGGTGTTGTGCATGGTTGGCACACAGTATGGAATAAGATGTACGTGGTTGATGTTTTGTTCATGATTCTCTATTCATTGTTGACATATTTTTTGTTTCATGATGTATGGTATGGCACGTGTTTTATGCATAGAAAGGTCCAAGGATCATCATAGGAAGATAAGATCATTCTTGAGTAGTTGATATATGTTCCGATTGAGCAATATCATTTGCAGCAGAAGCAGATTGCAATGGTAGCACATTTTTCATCTTGCAGAGAAGATAGGGGGAGACATACCCACAGGGGGAATTATTATTATTCCCATGATTGGTTGTAGTAGCATTATTCTAGGAGGAGAGATTATTGGCAGCCATGCCATCAACATTGCATTAGCATGATATCCCTTTTCCAAAGGGGGATAGATTATTCAGAGGAAGCTCAAAGGCATCCAGACAGGGGGAGCAGCCCTAAGGAGAGTGTTAGGGACCTAACCTCCCTAACTCCTCATGTAGGTAGAATAATATATTTTCCATGTAATAAAGGCCAATATTAATAAGTCGTCAAAATAAAGAAGAATAAGTAAAATGTAAGAAGACCTAATAAAAGCTTCCTCTTCTAGACGATCTTCCTCTAGATTGTTCTTATGGTAGATAAATTTATTATAAATAAGAGTCAAGGGTATGAGAAGTTTTGTCTTGGATATTATTGTAATAGATCTCTTCTTTTCTAGAGGTTTCCCCCTCGAAGAGGCAAGTGAACATTTCTATCATAATAAAGTTGCTCTTCCTGGTGATTATTCTGATACTTTTTTGGATAAATATTTATTATTCTATCATTTCTTGATAGATATTTTCTATTCTACATAATATAATGTATTAGGAATATTGCAAGTGGTATCAAAGAACTTTTCTTGGTAGAAACTGTGGGTAATTTTTTTTTCAGGGTAGAGACTTATTTCGACGTCTTTAAGATACAAAGATCTATCGTTACACACATAAACCTATGGTCGGGGAGTAATAAATGCAGGAAATACAAGCGGTACTTAAGCGCACAATTGTTGGCCACCCTTTTAACCTTGTTGGTACCACTTCGAGTGGTAGCACATCAGACAACACCTGTATACAAATTGACCTAGGTATCCTAAAGCCCTCCATAGATAAATCGATCAATCGCCTGACTGCTATAATGTCACTGAGAATAACACTCAAAAAGTGAATCTCTAGTACCTAGGTAGTTGGGTAGTACGGCTAAGGGTATATTCTAGCCTCCTTAGTTGGTGCCCTAAGATATTTGGTCGAGTAATACTGTTGGACCCCACACATATATCAGAGAGTTATAGCACAAGGAAATCCATTGAAGGTAGATTCCATGCAAACCCTAACCCTTGGGAACAAAATAAAAACAAGAACATACAATATCTATTGTAGTGCAACCTTGCCATCTGCATTGGGGTTGCAAAATTACTACATCTTTTTTCTTGCTAAGAATTCCATCATTTCGCCTCTGCAGTATTATTCAGTTCGGAGTATAACTCTATAGGAGTAAAAATAAATAAAAATTGGAACCTCCCAGTACCCTTATTTGAGACCTACCCCATTAGAATCATTTTCTCATTCTGATCGCAGTAACACATATCAATTTTCCAATTCCCCCCCTTGCAATCCCGCTCCCTTCAGACTCTCCTAATTTGGAACCTACCCCATTAAATTCCTCTCTTCACCTCGATCATTATGACACCCTTCATCGTAACCCTTTTTTCTAAGTGGTCCCACCCGCCCTGTTCATCATGACCAACACCCGTAGCCAAGACTTGGAATCCTGCTTCAATAAGTTCTCATCTCATTTCAATACTTTGTCCTCTAATTTTGAAGAGACCCAACAAGAAGTGCAGAAACTCAGTTCCCAAATGGGAAAATTAAAACAAGACAATTCTACCCAACTTGAATCCTTCACTGCCAATATCTGCAATAAACTGAATATTCCTATAGACCTTAACTCATATGACCAACCTTTGCACCCTGAAGGTGAGACATCCTCCCATTCCCATAATTTTCAATCCCCTCCCTTTCAACAATAAGTTTTCCTTCCTTGAGTGGATGTGAACAAATTTGATGGCTCAGATCCCACCAGTTGGGTTACCCAAATAAAACATTATTTATATTTGTATGGAATTACTAATGAGTTATCCAAACTTCGGCATGGTGTTCTCCATTTAGATCAAGAATGTTGGAAATGGTGGCAATGGAGAAAAAATGCCCACTAAGGGTATGTGGCTTGGAGATAATTTGTTGCAAATCTTTATGAACGCTTCGACACTGACACCCATCATTTAGGCCGCTTGACCAAGTTGAAACAATATGGCACAATGGAAGACTTTATAGCCACTTTTGAGTGCTTGTATTTCCGCACAAAGGGCATGTCTAATGCTTTTTTCAAGAATGCTTTATCAGTGGACTCAAGGAAGAGATTCGTTCACACGTCCTCATGGCTTGCCCCCAGAGTTGGGGGGAAGCTACTAAAAGAGCTAAGTAAGAAAAAAATGTTGTCTTTGTTGAAGCCAAAAAACCATCTTTTATTCCCCTCCCTAAACCTCTCACACCCAACCCTCCTTCCGCTCTACTGAAGATCCAAAAATTGACCAGGGTCGAAATGGTTGAATGCCAACTCAAGTGATTTTGTTATAATTGTGATGAAAAATATTTCCTCGGGCACACATGTAAGGAACAAAAACTCTTTATGGCCATATTTGAAGATGTTTCTGAAGCAGAGGTTGAGGATCCTCCTATGGCCAAGTCCCCTGACCCAACGGATCTAGCCCCACTAGCGGACCATCTAGAAGTTGAACCAGTCATTTCCTTGAATGATCTCCCTAGCTTCTCGTCTCCCAAAACCCTCAAGTTAATTGGATACATTAAGCATTAGAAATTCACCCATAATTTTATTCATCGCCGCATTKCCCAAGAAACTAATTGCTATATATGTGCCATCAATAAATTTCAAATCATGATTTCCAATGAAGGTTCCATGAAATGTGGGGGGCATTTTGAAAATTTGTGTCTCCAAATTGGCTAGTACAACATGAAATATCATATSTTTTCTATCGACATGGGTGGTTGTGACATTGTGCTAGGTGTTGAATGGTTGAGGACTCTGGGTCCCATCCTCATGGATTTTAAGGAATTAACCATGAAATTCACCCAAGAGGGACAACAATATAAGTTCCAAGGCTTCACAACCAATTCCCTTGAGATCATCAGTTCCCATCGCATGGAAAATCTCCTCAAAAAAGGGCATTCATGAATTATTGCACAACTCCATTCCATTCAAGCCACTGAGATACCATATGTGCATCCCAACCTCCAATCCATCCTCTCCAAACATAAATATATTTTTTATACTCCCCAAGGACTTCCCCATTCCCATGGTGTTCATGATCATTCCATCCCTCTCATCCCTGGAAACCTTCCTCCCAGTGTTTGTCCCTATCGTCATCCCTTTGCACAAAAAAGTGAAATTGAGAAAATTGTCCAACAATTTCTTGTCATGGGTGTTATACATCCTAGCACTAGCCCCTATTCTTCTCTAGTGGTCATGATCCTTAAGAAATAAGGTTCTAGGTGCATGTGTCCTGACTTTCACGCACTCAAGAAACTTACCATCAAAGACAAGTTTCCCATTCCTATCATTGATGATATATTGGATGAATTAGGTGGTGCCCAATATTTTACTAAACTTGATCTTCATTTTGGCTATCACTAGATACATATGAAAGAGGATGACATTCCTAAGACTTCCTTTCAAACTCATGAGGGCCACTATGAGTTCTTGGTCATGCCCTTTGGCTTATGTAATGCTCCATGCACCTTCCAAAGCCTCATGAATCATGTCTTCCGTCCTTTTCTTTGTCATTTTGTCTTAGTTTTCTTTGATGATATTCTCATCTATAGTAAAACATGGACTTCCCATATTGCTCACGTAGATAAATTTCTTCATCTACTCTCTCATCACCAAATTTTACTCAAACAATCTAAATGTTATTTTGGAGCCTCAAAAGCAGAGTATTTGGGTCATATTGTTGGAAAAGGTGGTGTCAGGGTGGATCCAAAGACAATTGAAGAAATGCAAGATTGGCCTCAACCTAAGACTCTCAAAATATTGCGTGGTTTTCTAGGTTTAATAGGTTCTTATCATAAGTTTTTCAAGAATTATGGAAAAATTGCAGCACCTCTCATGAGTCTCCTTAAAAAGAATGATTTCAATTGGACTCCAACAATTGATCAATACTTCCAAGCATTTAAGGATGCTATGTGCACAACACCTCTATATTTCACAAATACCTTTGTACTGAAATGTGATGCTTCAGGGAGAGGAACTGCTGCAATCCTTATGCAATATGGCCGACCTTTGGCCTTCACCAACAAACAAATTTTAGAGCGCCATTTGGGCCAATCCATTTATGAAAAGGAAATTTTGGCTATCTTGCATGCAATGGATCTATGGAACCCTCATCTATTGGGGAAACACTTCCAAATTAAGACAGATCATTAGAGCCTTAAGTATTTTCTTGAGCAACATATTTCATCCCCGAAGCAATAGAAATGGGTGACTAAGCTCTTTGGATATGATTATGAGATCATTTATAATAAAGGAAAAGACAATGTGGTTGCCAATGCTATTTCTTGAAAGTATGAAGATGAAGGTTCCCTTTTTTCCCTCTTTTTCATTGTACCTAATTGGATCCAAGTTGTTCTCCAAGAATGGTTGCAACATCCCAAAAGTTCACGTTTGATCCACCAATTACAAGAAAATTCTATAATATCCTAGTGTAATGGCTCTAAATTAATTTAAACAACCATTGAATTACAACACTTCAGTAAAATTTATAAGTTACTTAATCTAGCACATTCGCCATCTAATTTTTTATAGTAATAAAATTTAATAACAAATTTTTATACAAAACAATGCATAAATTTTAAAAAAATACCTTAACTCTGATGCTAATGATCCTTCTTGTTGTCCGCAGCTTGCTTCCTTCCCGCTCCTGGAAAACACTACCCAAAAACTGACCTCCCTACCGACTAGTTAGCTCCTAGCCCTAGGATATCAACGGATATCCTAGCCCTCCGAGCCCAAACCCCCCAACAACCCCTGGTGCACTGTGTCAATTCCACTCAAAATTTCACGCATTGTGTCAATTCCCAACTCTCCAAAATTCATCCCCAACTCCCGTAGAATGATTCCCCTTCCCACTCCTTCCCTTCCTTATCCCTCCTTCAACGACTCCCCCCCCGCATTTACCTCCTCACCTAACTCCTTTATTACCCTTATCCATTCCTTAATTCTTTTATCTTCTCGGGATTCTTATTTTATCTCATTCTTAAATATCTTATCCATTCATTAATATGTTTCCATTTTTTTGGGAACGTAACTTAAATTAATAATATATTTTATTATCCACCTTTATTTATTTACCATATTAATTAATGAGTTAATTAATATTTAAATTAAACATAATCAATAATAACTAATTAATAACAAATAATTAGTTAATGTTATTTTAATAAATAAATATAGTTTAGCTAATCTTTTAGGATTACATTATTAAATTAATTATAATTAATAATCAAGGGTCGTTACATACACCCACCCTTCAGGAAACTTCGTCCTGAAGTTAAGGTATCTTAGGGTACAAGAACAAAACATGGTTCACACATTCATAACAAGTAGCTGACATTATCAGTATGTAAGTCAAGAAAGCTCATACATACTAGTGTATATGTATAAGAAATGCATGTGTAGCTAGTACATGCAAATCTCGTGCATGTACTAATAATCAAACTGTCATCCTTTAGTAATTTATGTATGCATTCAATCCAGTCAGCAAGACTAGTCTTTTATAAAAGACAACAATCAATTAATTGTGTGAGAATTTGTTTAATTACAGTTGTTCGGTTCAATAATTTATTTTAAACAACGGTGGTTAGTTACATAATAATGAATATTCATTTATACACATTTTTCTTCATCAAATCCACCACATGACAGATCTCCATATAGTCTCAACTATTACTACTCAT
>JASDQU010354842.1:0-10293 GCA_032191745.1 Picea mariana
CATTCTGGTGCAACTACTTGAAGGCGCCCCATACCTTTCATCCAATCGATGATAATGTTGGAATCACCCCGAATATATATTTCCAAAATTGAAAGACGAGAAACCAATAAAAGAAGTGCCCATGCACCCAAGAGCTCAGCCTTTGTATTCGTACCAGGCCCAACATTGAAGAACCATTTGTAACATCTATGTTCATTAATTTTTATAAAACCACCTGCTCCGCAATTATCTCTCGAAACTTTGGCAACACCATTAAACCATCTCCCCACTTCACACTCTGCAATTAAATTTGTAAACTTCCTACGACCAACAAGTTTCGTAATTTTTTTAGTATTTAAAATTTAAAATAAATACTTTGAAAAATCTAAAATAATATACCTATGTTATAATATTTTTATATATAAATAAAGATAAATGCACTTTTTAATTTCTAATATATATATAGGATATAAGGTGAGTGACACAACAAATATAAAATAAATGATTCATATAACTAACATATTAAATGAATATGTTGATTAAGTAGTATAGTAATAATTGCATATTTTTATATATAAACCAGAGTTGTATTGCAACTTAGTTTTTGCTTACAAATTTGAAAATGTATGAAATTTATTTTATATGTATATGATTTGATAAGAATGGACAATACTATTAGACTAAAATATATATTTTATTATATTGAAAACAAAGACATTCAATATTAATTTTTTCCAAAATACTAAAAAAAAAATGTATTTTATAATATTTAAGCATTTATAAAATTAAAATGCATTTATTGTAATATAAATGGTTAATATATTAATTTTAACATTAAATTAATTTTAATATATTAAATTTTGTTACACTTACTTTTATTTTTATATTTTTTTATTTAATAAATTTATGATTAAAACTAAAAAATTATTAAAAAAATGCTTCTCCTTCATAAATGATATTCCAACCCATTGTACACTTAAGAAAATATTGTGATGTGAAACGTACATATTAAAGTTAATATGTTTACTTTTTATATCACATGTTTAAAGTTAATTATTTATCTGGTTGTTGATTATTTATGTGTAACAAGTCAAGTAAGACTGGACGGTTACATGGGCTCCTCAAAGCTTTGACATTTATGCATATGGAGGAAGTGGCCCTACATGTCTCGAATGAGTCAAAGTGATGTCTAATAAAGGATTATAATTCTAGTGAAGATCGAAAGAGAATCACATTCCAAAGTTTCATTCCCAAATATTAATATGCATATTAATAATGTTTTAAGAGCATTATACAAGATCTAATAATTATTACTAACTTAAGCGATGCTCATCTGATATGATCATGAATGGAGGAGAGGCAGCAATGGGTGGCGATGGTGAATAGGGCTGGTGCGGTAATGGCAAACATTATCCCTTGGATATTACTGAGCCCGGTTACTAACTATAAGGATGACGTATGCGGTGATGGCGATCATTATCCCCTGGAGATTACTGAGGACGGTTACTAACTATAAGGTCGATTGTTTTAATTTTGGAGCTTGAGAAGAGATTCTATTGTTTGGAGTGTCCAGGAGCATAGAACTTCACTGTGAAATTCTTTCAGCTTCCGCTATTTACTCGATGAGGCAGTAACTCTCCACCTAACTCGTTTTTGAAGTTTTTCTTTCGAGTCTACTTTCTTCCGGTAGCATTTGTTCCCATTGTTCACTGCTTCTTGTTTTTTCCCCAGTTACTAGATTGTTCTTATACTATTTTGGTACAACTTTCAGAGTGCATAGGGAGTTGAGAGCTTGGTCCCACAAGCAACTACTTCTCCTCCCAGACTCTTTACTGACCGAAGTTTTACTTGACTCCTTTAGTCTTTTAACTTTTGTTCCTTCTGATCACCGTTTTCCTTTGTCTTTGTCCCTTTTCTGTTCTTATTTGTTTATTGGTTGCTAGAGTGCTTTGGGGGAAGCGAGCTAGGCCCACGGTGTAACTGCTTCTGCACCCTGTCTCTTTATTGTTTCCTTCTGGGCCTATTTCTTTTAGGTTTTGTTACCAATGGAACCCAGAGGTTCTCCCTTAGCCTCTCTTCCCAAGACTTGTGTTGAAACTAATGTCAACTCATTAATGAATGTGGCGGATAAGAAACTTTGGGAGGATGAAGGAAATTTTGACCTGGTTGACACTGCTAGTAAAGCCATTGCCTTAGCTCAGAAGCACTCTACTTCTCCTTTACCCAAGCCTCGCCCTTCCCCTTGTCTCCCTTGCAGTCCCTCCTTAGTTGAACCTCTGCTACCTTCAACTAGTTGCTCTGTTCCACTTGTTCGCTCCACTACCCCTCAATATTCAATCCCTTCTTTTGAACATCGAAGCTCTCCCTTCCAGCCATAGGTGGGCAGTAAACTAGAGCTGAAATCTCGACCAAGTCGCAGACAGTGGAGGGCAAAGAAGCCTGTTCATAAAATGGTCCTCAGAGCAGATGTTGGACTTCCAGAAACTTGCGGTCTAGCACTTTATGTCTTAGTTGGTAGGCTCTCCTATCCTAACCTATGTAAATTGCCCATTATAGACTCGATGAACCTCACTTGGAAGCCTATTCTTGGCTATACACTTGAGGTTGTTTTCCTGAACAATGGTTGGTTGGGTTTTTTGTGTAAATCTCCTGAAGATTCTGTTATTTTACTAGAGCAGAAGTGGATGCTTGTTGGGAGTAGTCTCATGTTAAAACGCTGGCGCTTGGCTTTTAACCCTGAGACTAAATACTTCCAGTACATGCATCTGTGGATCTTGCTACCTGCTTTACTGCTGCAATTCTAGAACAAGGCAGCTTTGGAGGCAATTGGAAACTCACTGGGCTCCTTTCTGTCAGTAGACAACTCTTCTTTTTTGAATCCGTCCAGAAAGATAGGAAACATTTTGGTTGAAATGAATATTCATGGTGGATTACCAGAACTACTGGAGATTGAATGGAGGGGGAAACGATATTCACAAAGACTAGATTACCTCGGAATTCCATTCTGTTGTAGCCGCTGTCATAGCATTGGACATCTCAGGAGATTTTGCAGAGGCTGAGAGGAGAAAGAAGCATATGAAGACTCGGCACTATACAGAGATTTGGTTGATCTAGACGAAGAAACTCAAAATAATTGCCATTTCACCTTTCCTTAGTCATCTACCCCTTCAAATTCCAATGATTCCCTTTCGAGCAAGCTTAAGAATTTTTGCCTGGTATTTTATCATTCCTTGTCCTTCTTGGAACTTGAAAATCTCAAAGCTTCTCAAAACCTCTAGCCCCTCTGCTCTCCTGAGGTGTCACTTTCAAAGGAGGAAGCCATCCCTACATTGCCAAACTCCCAACCTTCGTTTTTGTAACTTGACATTGAACCTAGTCACTTTTCGTCTATGGAAGTTACCTCCTCCCTCCTCCCTGTTTCCACTCCTCTTCCACCTCCCCCCTCCGTTTGTGAACTTTCCCCTTCAGCGTCTTTCCCTTTGCTAATCTCGAGATTAAGTGAGCCCACTGTTGGGTTATCCTCCATTACCACAGTCATGAATTCTCTGGTTCCCCTTTCTCGGGAAAGTTTCAGTCCTATCCCCATACCTACTTACATAGGAAACACCTATTTGGCCTCGCCCTCCTCCCCCCGGGGCTACTACTTCCTCTTTGACAAACCCCACTGATCCCCCTTTAAACTACAGTTGGTCAAGAGGTCTTGTTTCTGATTTTTCCCCTGTAAAGACTAGGAGCACCCGGAAGAAATTACTAAGGGAGGCGAACCCTTCCACAGTCTTGGACTCTTCCACTACCGAGAGTGGGGCACTTAGAGCAGTGAAGGCCCTAGCAAGAGGCAAATAATGATCCTCCTGTCACTTAATCTTAGAGGGACTAGAGGCACCCTAAAAGAAGCCTCTGTTCGTCAACTTTTGGATTCTACTCGGCCCAGCATACTTTTCTTTCAGGAAACTTTGGTCAAAGCTGAGAAAGCACATTCTTTCCTTCAAATTTTTCGTCCAGCATGGGCTTCTTATGCTGTGAGCTCAGTTGGTACTTCTGGGGGACTTCTGGTGGCTTGGGACCCCCTCCTTTACAACTTGGTGCCATTTCTTACTTGTGGTGGTATTTTACTTTCTGGTTCTATTATTTCTTCCAATAGAGAGATTAATTTCCTAAACGTTTATGGCCCCTGCTTGGATCACAAAGCTTTTTGGACCAAGCTCTCTAATAGTGGTTTACTTTCACTTCCTAGACTCGTTTTAGTAGGATATTTAAATCTAACACTCTCCTTTGGAGAAAGTTGGGGAGGCTCGGGCAACTTAAGCAATCTTTCAAACTTCTTTACTTCTCTCTTCCTTACCCATAAGTTAGTCAATCTACTCCTTGACAAACTTGTCTCGACGTGGCGTAATGGGCGCTCAGGGGGCGATTTTATTGCAAAATGTTTGGATAGATTTTTGGTGGCAGAGGACCTTCTTCTGGATGGGTGCTTGTTCCGTTCCTGGGTCGAATTTTTGTTCATCTCAGATCATGCTCCTATTCTGTTAAGTCTAGAAAATTCCCCCCATCCCAAACCCTTTCCTTTTAAATTCAATCATCACTGCCTCTCAAATTTTGACTATAATAATCTGGTTACCAACCTTTGGCAGAACCAGTCTTATCACCAAGAAGAGGACATTCAGCGACGTTTCTTATGGAAACTAAAGGATTTAAAAATTCTCACTAAGAACTGGTTAAAGATTCAAAGAGACCGAGAAATTAAGGATTTGAAATTATTGGAAATGCAAATCAAGGATCTGTTAAAAGATTTATCGGTTGACAATTCTCTTCAGGATCAAGAAGAACTCCTCATTAAACTGGAAACTGATAAAAATTATATTCTGAAGACCCAAGAGGAACGGTGGCAGCTAAAAAGCAGAGCGATTTGGGTTCAAAGCGGTGATAAAAACACAAATTTTTTCCATCAATTCGCTAACCAGAGGAGAATCAGTAAGCATCTTTGGGCTATTAAAGATGATTCGGGCAATTACACACAAGTCAGGAAACAATCCTAAAGACTGCTGAGGAGCATTTCAAAAATTCATATAACATGTGTGAGCCGACTTCTATTTCTGAACAGGTAAAGGTGGCCGGTTTATTTAACAATTGGGTTACCGTTGATGAATCCCACGAGCTCTTTCTGTTGGTTACCACACAAGAACTAAAATCAATCTTAGCACAGTTCAAAAAAGAAAAAAGTCCAGGCCCAGATGGTTGGACTGTGGAATTTTTTCAACATTTTTTTGACTTGATTAGTGAAGATCTCCTAGCTCTGATGGAATCAATTAGAACTGGAGGACGCATCACTGGAACTCTGAACTCTACATTTCTGGCATTGATTCCAAAGACCAACAATCCCCAGACTTTTGGGGACTATCGCCCAATTTCACTGTGTAATTTGGTTATCCAGGGGGATATCGGTGGCCACCCACCTTTTCCAAATGGCTCAAAACAGTTTTCTGGCCATTTTGGCCATTTACTATTTTTAGAAGGTTTTAACTTCCGGGGCCATTTTGAGGGTCCAAATGAAGGTTTTTCAAGATCAAGGTTCTCAATGATAGCCAAAGGCATCATTGAACCCCCAAAATGAATCTCCTCGACAATACCTTTCCAACGAGCTATCACACGCCTAAAACGGAGATCGTATGCAAAAGTTACGACCCTGGGAAGTTGATGTACTCACTTACCCAAACGAGGCCCACATGAATTTTGGCGCCTCATCTCCTAGGGTTAGGTTTTTGGATGTATAGGACTTTTGGCATTCCCGTTTATTGTAAAAGGCCCTTCAGAGCCTCATTGTAATCATCTTCTTATGAATGCGAGTAGCCGTCACATCTCTTCTCAGAGATAAGCTGCCACCATTCTAGCGAGTCTTTCACTCTGTATTTTTACAGTCTCTGTATATTTCTCTGATTAATAGAAATCGTGTAATACTGTATATCTGTGTTTATGGTTGCATCTCTGATACATTTCTGTTATATTATTGAATATCTGCAATATGTCTGTGCATTTCTTTATTATATCTCCGCTCTCATTTCGTGCCGAAAATAATTCGGATCATTTGGTTTACAAGTTAATCTCAAAAGTTTTAGCCAATCGTATTAAACCAATTTTATCAAGGAGGCTCTTAGCAGAGCATTTCGGGTTTCTGGAAGGAAGATTGATCTAGGATGCCATTGGGACTGCTCATGAATGTATTCATAGCATAAATCAGAAGCATCTTAAAGCCTTTATTCTTAAACTAGATCTACAAAAAGCTTTCGATTGTGTCAATTGGGACTTTTTAAGACTGATCTTAATCTAGGTGGGATTTGGGACTCAACCGACAAGGTGGATTATGGAATGTGTTAGCTCGGCGTCACTAGCAGTCTTAGTAAATGGAGAAGCCACAAATTTTTTCAAGATTGGAAGAGGACTCTGTCAGGGATGCCCACTCTCTCCCCTTCTCTTTGTCCTTGTGATGGAAAGCTTGAGCCTAATATTAAAATCCAGTAAATCTGAAGGCTCATTATCTGGAATTAAAATCACCAAATTGACGAAAATCCTCCATTTATTTTTTGTTGATGATGTGTTACTGATGACAAATGCAACTTTGCAGGAATGGCAAGAAATCAAACGCATAATTCAATTGTTCTACTCGACCTCTAGTTTAAAAGTCAATCTGGACAAATCGACTATTCATTTTTCGGGCCTGGAGGAGGATGATCTTATTCCTTTCAAGAAACTGCTTCCTTATAAGTTCACTGCACTTGATAAGAGGTTTAAGTACCTGGGGTACTTCCTAAAAGCAGGTCACCAAAAGATTGAAGATTGGAAGTGGCTCATAACAAAAGTAGAGAAAGGATTAGTCATTAGATCTTCATATGGTTGTCCTTGGGGGGTAGATTTACACTTTGCAAATCTATACTTGAAAGCCAGCCAGTGTACTGGCTTTCGCTTGTTGCTATCCCCCAATCCATCCTCCATAGACTAAGGAATATTCTGTTTAACTTCCCGTGGAGAGGGAACGCTGATGCATCACATCTCCATCTTGCAAATTGGGATTCACTCTCTCGCCCAAAACATTTTGGAGGTTGGGGACTTCTAAACATTTATAATTTCAGCAGTGCACTTGTTGCTTCAACACTCTGGAGAGTCCTTACTACTAAAGGGCTATGGAAAAAGGTATTAAAAGAAAAGTACCTATGCTCAACAACTGTTGATACTTGGCTCCGTTCAGACACCTTCACCTAGCCGGCGGCTTAAAAAATGTGGAAGGGACTCCTAAAGTCGATTCATCTAATAAATAACTGGCTTAGCTGGAAGCCAGGGTTGGGGTCCCTAGTGGAGATTGGGAGAGATAGAGTACTTGATTTGGGTCTGAGATCGCTTTTGTCCCCCAACCTTCTAACTATTATGCACCAAAACATATCTCAGTTCTTGCACATGCATGGAAACGACAGCCTCACGTTCAGTCTCAAGACCATTGGTTGGATAGTGCTGAACTAGGAATTCCAGGGGACTTGGCATCTGAGTGGGAGCACTATAGGCGGGCACTTCATTCATTAGGGATCTCTTTAAATGATTCTGTTGATGAATTACTTTGGATAGGGGGGGATCGATCCGGGATACTCAATTCAAAAAATATTTATCTAGCCATTTGTGACACCCAAAACTTCTCGATTGCAACTGGATGGTGCAAGAATTTTTGGAACTGGGATTTGCAGCGGAAAGTCAAGCTTTTCTTGTGGTTGGCAGCAAATGATAAAATACTGACTTGGTCAAATCTCCAGAGAAGAGGGTGGGAAGGACCCAACAGGTGCTATCTCTGCAATTACGATTATGAAACAACTGACCACATTTTCATTCAGTGTTCCTTCACAAAACAGGTGTGGAACAGAATTAAATCATTAAAATTCACATCGCGGAACTGGAGAGGAAGCAATCTAGAGGATAGCCTTACTAAATGGATGGAATTCAGGTCTGTTTATCCAAATTTAGCTCCTTTAATCTGCTGGAATGTATGGAGTGTTGTTTGAAGAGAAAAAGAAATCAATTCAGTCGGTTGTGATTTGCTCAATTGGTGCTATCCACAAATCTGAGGAACCTGTTATAAAATCTTCGCTGCGTTCTTGTTCTTTAAATCAGATAGTTGATTTTCCAGTTGCTTGTTTTGATGGAGTGGCAAAGGAAGATGGGCAGTGTTGTGGTGCTAGAGGCACAATTAGACTTTCGTCCTCGCTGATTCATAAGTGGTACATGAATTGTGGTCCAGGAACAAACACAAAGGCATAATTACTTGGCGCATGAGCTACCTTATACTTAACAAAACTACTTGCGCTCCCTAAGATTCAAATCCTGGGTGATTCAAGGGTTATTATTAACTGGCTGAATGAAAAAAACAAACTTCGAGTAATCTCTCTTGAAGGATGGAAAAATAGAACTCGATTACTCAGGAACTCTTTCGAAAGCTTTCAAGCCTTCCACATTTACCGAGAATTTAACAAAGAAGCTCATGCATTATAAAAAAAAGCATTAGCCGAACCAGAGGGTTTCATCTCTTTTCATTTAGGGAAGGAAGGAGGCAAGAGTCATCGCCAGATTATCAAAATCTACTAATATTTTTGGCTCTCTTACTCACTGTTTATGTTTCATGTTTGACTGTTCCTTCTAAACAGGATTTGAGTGATTTAGCACTAAAGGTATTAGTTTTAAAGGAGACAATTGTTTTTGGATATTTCAGGCTTAGTTTATGGGTCTGACTTAGCGCATGGCACCTTATCGCCCTGTTTTTCACTATTTGTACTTTGCGGATGCAAAAATTATATTTGCTTAGTATAATTTGTGAAATTTTCTACTGGAAAAAAGTCAAGTAAGATTGCAACCGCCAAAACGCCAATGCCATTCACTGGGTAACTTCGTGCATTTATCGTACCCGCTACTTAAAAAGATTTAAATGATCACTGATACCTCTCCAATAAGGGATTCAAGTGATTCATCAATAACAATTAAAAAAAGGATTTTTTTTTTTAAATAAATAAATTTAGTTTTATAATGTTTTACTTTATAAAAACAAACTAAATTTATGATCAATAGCAAAGTAATGTAAAGTCAACGACAAACTATTACGTACCCTTGACAGGGACTAATAAAAATAAATGCACGTTTTAATGTTCTAAGGTGAGTGACACAACAAATATAAAATAAATGATTCATATAACTAACATATTAAATGAATTTGTTGATTAAGTAGTATAGTGATAATTAATATAATAATTGCATATTTTTATATATAAATAAAGATAAATGCACGTTTTAATGTTCCTAATATACATATATGATCTAAAGTGAGTGACACAACAAATATAAAATAAATGATTTATATAATTAACATATTAAATGAATATGTTGATTAAGTAGTATAGTTATAATTAATATAATAATTAGGTTAGCATTGTAATTTAATAATGTTAATGAATGATTAATTGATGAGAATATTAGTGACATAATAAGCATAAAATAAATTATTAGATAATTAACATATTAAATAAATATGTTGATTAATTAGTAAAATTTTAATTAATATAATAGTTAGATTAGTAATTTAATTTGATAATTTTAATGCATGATTAATTGATGAGAATTGAAGGGATTTATGACTAATTATAAGAGATTAATTATCTAAAGATATAAGCTCTAGAAGGGTATAAAGTATTGTAGGAAAGGGATTAGACACTTGAATAAAGACGTCAGTTAGACTAATTTATGAGTACCCTGCAGTGCTAGCATAGCTAGCAAGGAAATAGAGTTAATAGCTTACCTAGACGAAGTTACCAAGCCTAGAGGCTTTTGACCCCGACCTTTAGCCACTTACCTTATGGGAGTAATGTCTGTTTAGAGACAATTAAAAAAAAAAACTTATGCCTGGCCCTACATTTGCAAGTATAAGTTTGAGTAAAGCGTCGAATGCCTTAAACCCTTTTCTAATAAGCATCTGGTTGGATGTAGATTCAGTTATTAAATATGGTTAGGACTCGGGGAAATCAAGGTCAGGGTCATCATCGCAAGGACCACCAACGTCAGTGTTGCCACCGTCATCGCATGAATTATCTCTCATATTGCGCTCCTTAGAGGCTATTAATGAGACATTAAAGGGACGCTAGTCAACTAAGATGGAAGTGGATCCCCCACCATTTGAAGGAGGTAACCCTAAAGGGTCGAGGGACTTAGAGAGAGGACCTCCACCAGGGGACATCACCAGAGAATTGCATAAAATTAAACTCCCGGAGTTTGTCAGGGGTCATGTAAGTAAAC
>JASDQU010354843.1:0-12030 GCA_032191745.1 Picea mariana
GTGTCCTCTTGCAAATAATGCGTCTGTGCTATGTCCTTCCATATTCTTTCATCTCATCTCCTCCGACAACAAGGACGAGACCACTTCTTCAAACTTCAAAGAAGTTGTATTACTACCTATGGCCACAACCAGACTATCCCACAAGTCTGGTAAAGAACACAACAAACTGATACATTTATCTTCATCTGAAATTTTAATATCAACAGATACTAACTAACTTACCATAGTATTGAAGGCGTTCAAATGCTCTGCCATCGAGTCTCCATCTCACATCCTCAAGTTATACAGCTTCTTTCTCAGGAATAGTTTATTTACCAGGGACTTAGACTGATACAACTTCCTTAACTTTTCCCATAAATCCTTGGTTGTAGCTTCCTATAACACATTCAGTAATACTGAATCGGAGAGAAACAGTCGAATTGTGCTCTTTGCCTTCTAATCCGTCTTTTTCCAGTCATCTGCAGAAGTTCCTGTAGGTGTCGTACCTGGATCTACCGCGATCCACTGATCTCTGTCCACCAAAAGATCTTTCATCTTGAGCTTCCACAGCTCAAAGCTTTTCCCATTAAAATTCTCGATCTCCATCTTTGAATTGCTTGCCATTTCTTTTCACCTGAAAAACAATACCGCAGATCTCCCACTGTAACAAGGCTTATCACAGTCCCGAGCCAAACCCTTGACGACAAAGGCATCCCCCTGAACCCAATAAATCTATGATACCAAATATAAATTCTAACCTTGTACAATATCTACTGCAAATTGATATTCAGAAAAGAACAGAAAAGATACAATGGCAAATACAAACATTACACAGAGATTTTTCACCTGGAAACCCAAACTGGGAAAAACCAGCATATATCATATTCATACATTGTGTTACATTGTTTACAATACAATATACATATAGGAGCCAGCGGCATCCAAAAACCTAACCCAATGACCTATATTAGTCCAAAACCCTAATTCCTTAACCGGAAATAGAAAAACAATCGGCAAAAAAACCATGTGCCAAAAAACCACCTAATATCATGTGGTCCCGGAAATATGTCGTCCCGGTAATATGTCGTCCCAGAAATATGTCGTCCCGGAAATATGTCATCCCGGCGGAAATATGTCGTCCCGAAAAAAAAAATTCAGGGGTGCTACCCCCAAACCCCCGCACGGGGGGCTCCGCCCCCCTGCACCCCCCCTCTAACCCCCCTGCGCGCCCGACGCAAACGCTCAGACACTACTACTCGTGCAAAGAATATAACACATACCCAACAACACTAATGTTCTCTACAAAAGGTGGAGTAGAGTTAACAAATAAAAGATGGAAGTGGTTGTCATCCCAAAAATGACAACTATCCATATACCAATCATCACAATCATCCTCCAAATCATACCAAGCATACACTTCTTGATGATATTCATTCATGATGTTTTCCATAATATATCTCTCTTGAAAGAGAGTCAATGACCATTGACTATTGTGATAATGATCTCTGTGGTCTTGTATATCGGCTTTGAATGCTTCAATCATGTGTAGTCCTTCTCGGAGTTGAGAGTGCATATTCATTGGAAACACCACATATAATATACCAAAATAAAACTCTTAAAATGTTTTATCCAATGGAACTTATCTGGTAGAAATTTGAACACCCTTTGAAATTTTATGAACTCTGCAGTCTCTTCGTCATCATGAAACAAAAAAACCCAATAAATAGAACAAGGGTTTAAAAATAAATTACTGCAGAAAATCGTGGTTTTTTCCAAAAAAACCTTTAAAAACTGTTGAATTTAAAATGCTCATAACTATACTTCCCAGACTCTGTTTTGTCTGATTTGTTTTTTTAAATTGAGTATTTTTTCGAGAGGAATTAAAATACACAATTTTTTTTTTCCAAATTCATCTCATAAATCTTCATATTTGAACCTGAAGTGTGTCGCCCACTCTTTCTTCCCTAGAAAAAATTCTGCAAAAAGAGCAAAAAATTCTTCCCTTCTTTGGCCAAGAAAAGTTCTCTGATACCACTTACTAAGTACATGAGTAGATCTACAAATATAATCGCCACGAATACTGAATACACAATATATCCACAAAGCAATATATAAGAAAACCACTTTTTATTATAAGAAAAACCCTTAGGGTAGGGAAACACCATACAATGGATCCTATTATGGAAGGGATCCTCTCATGTTCACTTGCCTCTTCGAGGGGGTTTCCTCCTAATGAGATTCAGATCGAAATACAATATTTCTCTTCATGTCCATTAGATTGCTTGAACCCCTTTATATAGTGCTACTATCACCTAAGAAAATTCTAGAGGAGGAATCTTCTATAAGTAGAACCTTCTAAGAAGTCCTCTTACATTTATTATATCTAACTATCATAGTGGGACTTATTTAATAATATAGTGGACCTAGTCCACCTTACATTGAATTGTCTCCACTATTATCACTATGGGCCCTCTGGTCCCCCCCACTACCTCTCTAGCTACCTAACAAAGTCTCTAAATCTCGCCACCTACCCTTATCCCTTCAGAAATTTACATTGAACGTCCCCTCTTCAGCGATCGACCATCAGAAAATGACGGTCTTCGTACTACATTTTCGACGTTTTGGAGATCAGATATTGTCATTGGAATTTCAACCTTCAACAATCAATGATTATCATTAAATATTCCTTTATCATATTACATTTGAATCTCACGAACTCCCAAAACTATCCAGACTCCTGGAGTCCCAAACACGTCACCATCCATGTTGGCCAAGCAGGCAGGAACCAACAAATGACACACGATAAGGGTCAAGGGGTGACACATGTCCTCTCTAGGGGGTGACATGTGTCCTCTCTAGGGGGTGACACGTGTCCTACTTTAATCTTCATAAGGGGTTTGTGAATCGGCCAAAACTGGATGACACCTGGGATGCAAAATGCGGTTCCACATCACATAAGATGATGTCATCAAGCCACGTCATATTAGACTAATAACTGTTCATGCCTTTGATCTAACAGTCAATAATATTCCACGTAGATCCATAGATCTACGACTCTCGTCACTTTGTGGCTCCGAGATTCATATCTATCCAACTCCTCACATCGTGAATTCCCCAAAGAGCTAAACCTTCAAATTCTCTAATCTGGCGCCACATGTCCTCTTCCTATCAATGACCGAGATTTATTTCAGCGTTCATGAATTCGACAGTTTTCACACCTTGAAAACCCTTGGCCAAATTCCTCTGTAGTACGAAGTCTCCGAACCACGAGATCACTTTCCACGTACTCGTTCATCCAAGGGTCCTTGTCACTTTGGCAGTTCGATAATCGGGGGTTCAATGTGTATCTCTCGGCTTTCCTTCCAGACCACACCGGATCTATCGCCATGCATACTTAGCATCTATGGCCAAGATTTACTTCGGCTTGCAGAGATCTGTGGAAACTCGCGCGTCCCTATATCGTCAAATACCCATACTCTCAGATGATCATTGATCTATGGACACATTTCCCTCCCTTTTCAACAGTCAAGATTTACTCCGCGACTCTGACATTCGCGAGTTTTGGTGCTATACCACTCCTAATCTCCCGAAGTAGCACTTCATTGAAGCGCTTAATTCCTCCCTTCCTACATTCGATATAATCATTGAAAGATATCCACACTGAATCCCCAAATCGATGACCCTCGTCGATTCACGACTCCGACCTTCGACTGTTTTCGAGAATTGTGGAGTCACCCATCCTGAAGCCGAAAGACTTAGCCCCTTTTGGACTAGCGCAGGGTTCCCAAACCCTGGTCACATGGATACTTTGGAAATTATAGGGGTTAAGCGATAATCCTTTAGCAACAATTAGGTTAAGGATGTGGACGAGAGCCCTTGGTCAAATGGGGGGGATAGTCTGAAGGGGACACCCTTATCCCACATAATTCGACCTCTAACATTCTCGCTTAGGTAAACTTCAAGGGATTGGCAGGACTTAGACATTTCAGTCGATCCTACCCTGACCCTCCTGCAGATTCCCGTCCCATGACTCTCTACAAGATAGTCTAAGAAAATTTAAAGATCATGAAAACATAGAAGTTTGCATAAGTAAAAGTTTCTATTAATATATGTTCAAAATACTGAAAGACTTCATCACAAACAGACAGATTTCATCATCACATTCAATATATTACACAGAGTATGAGAATACTTATCAGAACTAGAAAATGTGAAGCAACTGCTGAAAGGGGTGCACGTTTCTTCCCAACCATAGGCACAGTCACTCATGATGGATTTACCACTAGCCAACCCCAAGCTATACCATGATGCTGTGAGAGATATTATTTCTCTTTGCTCCACAAAAGTCAGTGACGAAGGTTACTCTCCTCCTCCCACAGGAACTGAGTGTCTAGTTTTCTCTACTTCAATCAAGGAGGTATGCATGAATACTTCCTCAGTCACTCGTTATCCATATTTATCAGCTTGTAGCCAAACCCTTTCCATGGATTCTTCCATCCAAAACAAGCTTATTGCTAAGATTTTCTTTTCAACTTCTGAGTGAAAGTATCCTTCCTTCTCTTCTCAGGAGAGTGTTTTCTCTACTCTGTTGTCTGGCAGATATGTTTATGTCCCCAAATTACCTCATTTATTTCCTTCATCAGCAAGGTTGTGTGGGTTTGAATCCAAATTCGTGGTCAGTCTTGGAAGCCTTGTAGATGGGTACCCTTCCCCATCTCCTCATTAACTCTTGAGGATGGCCTTCCAACTACTAGCCTAACTGGTAATTCATTTATGGTTCAGAGGACTGTTGAGAAATTACACCCAGTAGGTACTGGTCTGGTGAGGGTCATCTCAACCATTCTTGGTTTCCCCTCACCATCTCTCTCATAGAATCCATGGTCTATGTTGGTAAACTCCCCCCCTTTCAGCAGTTGTGCAACACATATTCAATTTCTATTAATAACAGGAAATTCATACATTGACCCTTTTATATAAGGTTCATCAAATCAAACATTCACACACATTTAGTCTACTATAGTCTCTTGGCCAGTTATAGTTGTATTTACAAACTCGGGAAAAATAGGGCTATTACAATCCCCTCCTTGTTAAAGGAACATCTCCCTCAATGTTCTATTTGTCGATGTGCTCTGTATGTACAAAAATAAACAAAAAGGGATATGCATGTCTCATGGCATCCTCCATTTCCCATGTAGCCTCATCTAGGCCAAATTGTTTCCATTGCACCTTGACTTGTGCAATGGTTCTTTTCCTGAGTGGGGTTTTCTTCCTGTCTATTATGCATTAAGGTTCTGACAGGAATTCTCCCTCGGGTTCCACCTGAATCACATACCATTCAATAATATGATTAGAATCATGTACATACTTCTTTAATAAAGAAACATGGAAAACATTATATCCTTTCACTGTGGGAGGGAGTGCTAGATGATAGGCTATCGGTCCCACTCTATCCAAAAATTCAAAGGGTCCACAATACCGAGGTGCCATCTTGGCACAAGCTCCTATCCTCAAAGATATTTTATTGGGTCTAACTCGGAGATACACATGATCCCCTGCTTTGAACTCTCTAGGAGTCCTTTTCAGGTCTTCATAGCTCTTTTTTCTATCCTATGCTATCTTCATATTTTTCCTGATCTGAATCACTTGATGTTCCATTTCCTTTAGCATATATGTCCCAATTGTAACTCTGTCTACTGGGTTTTTCCAGCTAATTGGAATGTTTCATTTCCTTCCATAGAGGACTTCAAAAAGGTTCATTTTTAATGACTCTTGATAGCCATTGTTATAAGCAAATTCTACCAGTGGTAGGTAGTCCTCCCACTTCTTGGGTTGATGAATTACATGCATCCTCAACATGTCTTCTAATACTTGGTTTACCCTCTCCGTTTTTCCATTGGTTTGGGGGTGATAGGATATACTAAAGAGTAATTTGGTTTCAAAACTAGTAAACAAAGATTTCCAAAAGTTTGAAGTAAACTTCATATCTCTGTCGGATATAATTTCCTTAGGCATGCCATGCAATCTGAATATCTATTTCATGAATATGATAGCAATATATATTTCCTTGCAAGTTGACTTGACAGGTATGAAGTGAACATCTTTTCTCAGTTTGTCCACAACTACCATGATGGAATTGTTCTGTTTGGTTGATCTTGGTAGTCCTGTGATGAAATCCATGGAGATGGTTTCCCATTTCCATTGGGGAATTAGTAGGGGCTGCAACAACCCTATTGGGTGTCGGTGCTTTGCCTTGACTTGCTAACACTCTAGACACTTAGCTAAGTAATCAACTATGTCATTTTTCAATCTGGGCCAATAAAATAGTTTCCTAGTGGTCGTGAACATTTTTTGATAACCAGAATGACTAATAAGTATATGGTCTCTTGTGTAGTTCATCCATTATGAACCTCCTCAAGTCGTCACAATTTTGAATACACAATCTACCTTGTAAGTTAGCAGGACTTCATTAAACATTTGATAACCTTCATACTTCGGCCCTGTGGGATCTTGCTTTAGGTATGATGTCACGGTCTGAAAAAATGCATATGTTTCTTATGCACTTTTGACTCTCTCTTTGATGTCTGATTCAATGGTGCTTACAACTACCAAGTGAACTACTTTCATACTTCTACTAAGGGCATCAACCACCCTATTCTCCTTTCCTTTGATATGTTTGATTTCGAAATCAAATTCACTAAGGAGAGCCATCCACCTAGCTTGTCTCACATTGAGTTTTGGTTGGTCAAAAAAATACCTCAATCCACTATGGTATGTCATAAGTACAAATCTTCTACCTAAGAGGTAATTTCTCCACATTTTTAAAGTGTCCACTATGGCAGCCAATTTGATATCACGGGTCCCATAATTGACTTCATGCTCATTCAATTTTCTAGATTCGTAGCAAATCACATCTCCTTCTTGCATAAGGACTCCTCCAAGCCCTTCCTTGCAGGCATCTGTACACAAAAGGAAGTCTTTGTTTGGATCTATAATCTTCAGTACATGTGCAGTGGTTAGAAGGTATTTCATCTCTTGAAATCTTTCTTCACATTTTGATGTCCAAATGAATTTAACCCCCTTTTTTCTGAAGGGAGGTGATTGGGAAACCAATCTTGGAGAATCCTCTTATGAATCTCATATAGTATCCTGCTAGGCCCATAAAGGATCTAATATTAGATACATCCTTTGGGGTAGGCCAATCCATGATGGATTTAATCTTTTCATGATCAACTGCCAATTCTTCCTTAGAAATAACATGGCCTAAGTAATGGACTTGTTTCTAGAAAAAAGTCACACTTACTAAGCTTAGCATAGAGCTAATGTTCTCTTAGCACTTGGAGTGCTAGCTTGAGATGTTCTTCATGATCTTCCCTATTCTTGGAGTAGATTAGGATATCATCAATGAAAACCAACACAAACTTATCCAAGAACTTTCTGATACGTTATTCATTAAGCACATGAAAGTGGTTGGTGCATTGGTAAGCCCAAATGGCACCACCACAAACTCATAGTGGCCATATCTTGTCCTAAAGTTTGTCTTGTTGATGCCTTCATATTTAATTCAGACCTTCATATTTAATTCAGACCCGATGGTATCCAGACCTCAAGTCAATCCGGGAGAATATCGTAGCACCCCTTAGTTGGTCAAATAAGTCATCGATTCTTGGCAAGGGATACTTATTCTTGATGGCCATATTATTGAGTTGTCTATAATCTATGTATAATCTAAGTGTGACATATTTATTTTTCACAAACAAGGTTGGTGCTCCCCATGGGGACACACTAGGCAAAATGTATCCCTTGTCACACATCTCCTTTAGCTGTAATTTGAGATCAACTAACTCTGGTGTACTCATTGTATAGGGTGTTCTAGACATTGGCACTACTCCTGGTACAAGTTCTATTGAAAAATCAATATCCCTTCTTGGAGGTAGACCTTGCACCTCTTCTGGGAATACATATTTATATTTTCTCAATATGGGATGGTCCTCTAGGATGGGTTTGTCATTCTCAACAGAGTTTAGTACTTGTATTGCATACAATGGACATCCCTTTGTGCAATAATTCTTCACTTGGAGGGTTGATATTTGTCCCGCTGAGACAGGATTTTGAATCCCTTATAGGGTTAACCTTCTTCCTTCTTCATTTTCACACTCCAGAGTTTTATTGTAACAATCCAACTTGGTTTTGTGGGAAGCCAACCAGTCCATGTCAATCAGAAGGTCATAAGATCCGAGAGGAAGTATGTTTAGGTTCGCTTGGGTGGGAAACCCATTCATGACAAATTGGCATGCTGGTATAACCTCTATTACTTTTCTTTTTGTTCTAGTGGATAGTTGTACCAGCCATGATTTAACATGTTTAACTTGTCACAATTTACATTTCACAATAGTTTGAGGGGAAACATAACTCAAATTAGAACGAGGGACAATTAAAATGGAAACGGGATGGTTGGAAATCGTACCTTCCATCTCCACCACTAAATCTTGGTGGTCATCTTGTCTATTATTCAACGATGCATAAATTTGTGGCAGGATCCTGGCCACATCATTGATTGTGGTAGCCTCTTGGACGTTTATACCCTTCCATTGTTCTGATACCTATGTGGATAGCCCCTCAACATATGTTCCTCTCCACAACCCCAACATTTCAAGGGTTCTCTCTTCGTGTTATCAGTCTTACTTGGAACTACTATGAATGGTTTATTCCCACTCTAGAATGTAAAATTTTGTTGATACACACTTCTGACAAGAAGGGTCATCCTAGATCTCTTACCAGGTTTCTTAAACCTCGAGGGTTTAAACCCCTTCTTCTTGAATCTCGAATTTTTTTTCTTCTTCCAGTCTTCATGGGATTCTGTGTTACTCTTGAATTTCTCATAGAAGTACGTTTCTTTTCAAATAGTATATTCTAAGGTATTTGGCTCATCAAACTCAATTATTTCCTTGTAGGAATGATTTAATGCACTAATAAATCATTACATCTTTACCTTTTCATCCTTTATGTAGGGAACATACCTCATCAATTTGAGAAATTTGTTGATATACTCATCTATGGTGAGTTGTCCTAGCTTGAGTTCATATAATTCCTTGGTCTTTCCATCAAAGTACTTTTCTAACAGGTACTTCTTCTTGAATTATTTCTCAAATTATTTCCATGACAAGTCCTTCTCATGGAATCCTTTCACATTCCTAAGGTCCTCCCACCAAATGGAAGCCTTCCCATTCAGGTTGAAAATGGCTATCAGAGCCTTTAAGTTTTCAGAGTAGTCATGGACTTTGAAGTACTTCTTCAAGCCACGTAGCCAAACTTCTTCTTCTTCCCCCTTCTTAATATCTCCATAGAAGGTGGGTGGTTTGGCTTTCTTGAATTCTTGAGGGTCATGACTCTTGGAATGTTTCCTCTTCTTTCATCTTTTCTGAGAATGGGAACTAGTTTTTCCACTAGAATATTTCTTGGATTTGTCAGTGTCCTCACCAGAGGAATCTTCCATTGAATGTCTCTTGGATCCATTTTGGGCCTTCTTTGAGGTGATCCTCCTGGTGTGGCCACATTCATGACCATGCTTATGTATCTCAGGTGGACTTGGAGTTTTCTTAGTATGATGCCTATTCACATGACTGATAGCTAGGACATGTTGCAGTTGCCTTTGTATATCTGATAGACTTTGCAGTATGATTGCATTAATTTATGTCTTATTTTCCTGCTCCTTGATCAACTTTTCATTCTCATCCTTATAACTCTGTAATTTTGCCATAAAACTTCTTAAAGTTTCGGCCAAATTTGGAGGGGTTTTCTTCCATTGAATTTCTCTTAGCTCCATGTTGGGCCTTATTTGAGGTGCTCCTCCTGGTGTGGCCACATTCAGGGCCGTGCTTTTGTATCTCAGGTGGACTTGGAGTTTTCTTAGTATGATGCCTATACACAGGACTGACAACTAGGCCATGTTGTAGTTGCCTTTGTATATATGATAGAATTTGCAGTAGGACTACATCAATTTATGTCTTCTTTTCCTACTCCTTGATCAACCTTTCATTGTCAACCTTATAACTCTATAATTTTTCCATAAAACTTCTTACAATTTCGGCCAAATTCGAAGGGGTTTCCACCACCCTCCTTTCATTAGATTCTTCCTCTCTATTGTGGAAGCTCTCCCCCAACTCATGATGTGTCACCATCCTTTACATTGTAGTTATCCTATTATTCATTGATTGCTTGAGTGCTAATAAAACATTTTATGTTAGTTACTAATCTACCAATTCATGAACAACACATATTATTGCAAGGTGAAGTTAGTTCTTTATTTGGAAACATTAGCAAACTACAGTGCAAACTTGAAAAACATCTATCAACAGTAGAAGGTGTCGTTCCTCTCTTTAGTAAAGGTTCAGACAAGTTTCTTATAGAAGGGGTGTGAGGCAGGCTGTTACCCCATAATTTCTCTAATAATTTTTTTCTATGCAACTCGTGCATGAGCCCAAGCAGGCCAAGTGTTGTTGCCATGCTCTGATACCAATTTGTAACACACCCGGCCACTAAATACCCTTTCTAGGGATGGGGTATCAGATTTTTGTTCTTAATAACTATCTCAATGCCTAAATCTAGGATCTCCATTGGATTTTTCTCACCACGAACTTTCCAATGGTCACTGTCGCACTGAAATATGAGCTCTAGTCTGCAAGTTATGGCCTCCCGAAGTACCTGGACGTTATTATTTGAGGTCTTTGGCATTCGACATTGAACACTCATATTTCCTAATCCCCGAAGTCCCAAAGTCTCATCACATGCCCTTAGCCCTTCGATGATCGACATTCGGAAATTTACGTTGAACGTCCCCTCTTCGACGTTCAACTATTGGCAATCGACGGTCTTCATACTACATTTTCAACTTTTCAACGATCAACTATTGTCATTGGAATTTCGGCCTTTTGTGATCAACGATTCTCGTTAAATCTTCCTTTATCATCCTACGTTCGAATCTCTCGAACTCCCGAAACTATCCAGACTTTCGAAGTCCTAGACATGTCTATGGAAGTCTAAATGTGTGTGAATGTAAATGGAGACTATGGCAGACTAAATGTGTGTGAATGTTTGATTTGATGAACCTTGTATAAAAGGGTCAATGTATGAATTTTCTTTTATTAATATAAATCGAATATGTGTTGCACAATTGTTGAAAGGGGGGGAGTTTGTCAATATAGACCATGGATTCTATGAGAGAGATGGTGAGGGGAAACCAAGAATGGTCATGATGACCCTCAATAGACCAATACCTACTGGGTGTAATTTCTCACTAGTCCTCTGACCGATAAAAGAATTACCAATCAAGCTGGTAGTTGGAAGTTCATCCTCAAGAGTTAATGAGGAGATGGGGCCAGGTACCCATTTGTAAGTCTTCTAGGCTGACCATGAATTGGGATTCAGACCCACACAACCTTGTTGAGGACGACAAGAAATGAGGTAATTCAGGGATAGAGACGGATCTGCCAAACGACAAAGTAGAGAAAACACTCTCCCGAGAAGAGAAGGGAAGGATACTTCGACTCAGAAGTTGAAAGGAAAAGCTGAGCAGTAAGCTCGTTTTGTCAATAAGAAGCCATGGACAGGGTTTGGATACAAGCTAATAAACGAGGCTGACGAGTGACTGAATAAGTACTTGTGCAGACCTCCTTTCTTGAAGTAGAGAAAAGCAGACACCCATGGGAGGAGGAGAGTAACCTTCATCCTTGACTATTGTGGAGAAAATAGAAAGAATCTCTCTCAGAGCATCCATGGTCTATCTTGGCAAACTCTTCCCATTTTAGCAGCTGTGCAACACATATTCAATTTCTATTAATAACAAAAAATTCATACATTGACCCTTTTATACAAGGTTCATCAAATCAAACATTCACACACATTTAGTCTGCCATCCAGTTATAGTTTACAAACTGGGGAAAAACAAGGCTATTACACTTAAGAACATATGTTTCCTCTTAAAAAGTTACAAGTTCAATTCCATAGGGAGTTAGGGTATGTAATCCATAAAATGAGGCTCATGAAAATTGGCTG
>JASDQU010354847.1:0-12030 GCA_032191745.1 Picea mariana
ATGGTCTCATTGTCTTCTCTACTCCCCAAACCCTCAAGCTAATTGGTTACATTAAGCATAGGAAGGTCATCATTCTTGTTGATAGTGGAAGCACCCATAATTTTATTCATCATCGCATTGCCCAAGAAACTAATTGTTTTATTCGTGCCATCAATAATTTTCAAATCATGATTTCCAATAGCAGGTCCATGAAATGTGGAGGGCATTGTGAAAATTTGCGTCTCCAAATTGGTGAGTACCACCTGAAATCTCATATGTCTGCTATCAACATGGGTGGTTGTGACATTGTGTTGGGTGTAGAATGGCTTAGGAATTTGGGTCCCATTCTCATGGATTTTAATGAATTAAACATGAAATTCATCCAGGAGGGCCAACAACATAAGTTCCTGCATCACTTCCATTTCCATGAATATCATCAATTCCCATTGCATGGAAAAGATGCTCAAAAAAGGTCATTCTGGCATTATTTCTCAACTCCATTGCATACAAGGCACTGAGACACCCTCTGTGTCATAGGACCTTCAATCCATCCTCTCTAAACATCAAGTGATTTTTTCCACTCCCCATGGACTCCCTCCTTCCCACGGTGTTCATGATCATTCCATTCCCCCTTTCCTAGAAATCCTTCCACCCAATACCCGTCCCTATCATCACCCCTTTTCCCAAAAAAATGAAATTGAGAAAATTGTTCAAGAAATGCTCAACTCAGGTGTTATCCACCCTAGTATGAGACCCTACTCTTCTCTTGTGGTCATGGTCCTTAAGAAATAAGATTCTTGGTGCATGTGTCCTGAATTCCGTTCCCTCAACAAACTCACCATTAAAGACACATTTCCCATTCCTGTCATGGATGGCCTCTTGGATGAATTGAGTGGCACCCGGTTCTTTACTAAACTTGATCTTTGTTTTGGATACCACCAGATCCTCATGAACGAGGCAGACATTCCTAAGAATGCAATTAGAGCTCATGAGGGCCACTATGAGTTTTTGGTCATGCCCATTGGCTTGTGTAATTCTCCCTCCACTTTCCAAAGCCTCATGAATCATGTCTTCCATCCTTTTCTCCATCATTTTGTCTTAGTTTTCTTTGATGATATCCTCATCTATACTAAAACCTGGAAAACCCATCTTGCTCATGTGGATTGATTTCTCCATATACTCTCTCAGCACCAACTTTTCCTCAAACAATCTAAATGTGTTTTTGGCACCTTGAAAGTCGAGTACTTGGGTCATCTTGTTGGCAAGGCCGGTGTTAGGGTGGATCCTAAAAATATTGAAGCTATGCAAGATTGGCATCACCCAAAGACTCTCAAAAGATCACATGGATTTATGGGCTTAACAGGTTATTATCGCAAGTTTGTTAAGAATTATGTAAAGATTGTGGAACCTCTCACTGCTCTCCTTAAAAAGAATTCTTTCACTTGGACTCCAATAGTTGCTCAGGATTTTTAAACCTTAAAGATGGCCATGTGCACCACTCCAGTCCTGGTGCTTCCTGATTTCACAAAGACCATTGTCTTGGAATGTGACTCTTTTGAGAAAGGAATTGGCGTCGTTCTTATGCAAGGGGGTCGACCTTTGGTCTTTACCAGCAAACAAATGTCAGAGAGAAATTTGGGCAAATCCATCTACGAAAAGGAAATGTTGGCTATTCTGCATGTCGTGGATCTTTGGCACCCTTATCTATTGGGGCAATGCTTCCAAATTAAGACAGATCATCAAAGCCTCAAGTATTTTTTGGAACAATGCCTTTCCTCCCTAGAGAAACAAAAATTGGTGACTAAGCTCTTTGGATATGATTATGAGATCATTTACAAGAAAGACAAAGAAAATGTGGTTTCTAATGCACTTTCCAAAAAATCTAAAGATGAAGGGTCTCTTTTTTCTCTCTCCTTCATTGTACCAGATTGGCTCCAAGCTATTTGCCAGGAATGGCTACACGATCCCAAAAGTTCGCATCCAATACAACAATTGTAGGCCAATTCTCCAGTCTCCCCAGGGTACTCTTGGATCCATGATGAGCTTCGATACAAAGGTTGTTTGTATTTAAGTAAAAAATCAAAACTTAAATCCACGGTACTTTATGAGCTTCATGCTACACCCACCGTTGGGCACTCCGGGTTTACCAAAACCTATGACCAGATCAATCGTTCTTTTTTCTGGGATGGTATGGAACAGGTGTTGATGATAAAAATTGCAATGAGGAATCTTTCCCGCAAAGGATTGCTAAATCCTATTATTTAAACTATGCTAATGATATATAATACTAGTAGGTGGGGCCCCCCTTGTATATTGGAGGCTCAGAGATAGTCATATCACACATTTTACGCTGCTATTTTGATGTTGCTTATAGGGTTTTACATGGTTGATGATGCAATCTTGGTTTTGTTTTTGACATGATGATAGGTGGATGATGCATTTATGAGATGTTTTGTTATTCAAAGCTTTAATTTCATGTTAGAATTGGCATATATACATTGCAATTGTTATACTCGATCAGGTCACCATGATTTGTTGCCTAACTACACCTGCACAAGACATATGTTAGTAACAACATAAAAAAAAAGAAATGGAAAGAGACTTATAACAAAAAATTCCATAATAAAGGGACTATACTATGCTATGTTAAGAAGTTATGTGCAAATGAATTGAAAATAAATTAGTGTTAGTCCTAACTAGCAATAGTTAGTGGCTATGCGAATTGTATTTGAGTTATATTGGGTGCATTTGATATATGGTATGGTATGGTTTTTGGCAATGGTTAATATGGATTTTAGGTGGCACATTTGGAAAGCAATATGTTGCAAGTTTCAATGGTTGGAATTAATGGCATGGTTAATGGTATTGGGGATTGTTGGCTATCATGTACTTTGAAATTAAATGTGGAGGAAGATGGAAGTGATGTGCAGTAAATGAATGTCACTCCATACTTCTCCCATCGGGTCGTCACCCTATCATGGTTATTTCTCATTTGGTTTTGCTGGTGGTTAAACTTTGAGATTGAATCTTGGAGGGAACTGCTCACCCAACTCGCCCTTCTTAAAGATATTGGTTACAGGTATGGTTCTTTTCTCCCATCCATGAATTTCACTCTGTGTATGAAACAAATGATGGCTCAGTAATGTGTTGGTTTGTGTTTTTCTGAGATTGCAAAACTTTGTAAATGTGTGGGTCTTCTCTCTGCAATGTGACTGTGTGGTTATTTGATATGCAAATGAAATAATTGGTTGGTTGAAGTTATGCATTAGTTGGCTCTTCTGTGTGGTGAAAACCATGATGGTTCTCTGTTGTTTTAAGTAGTTATGGGTATTTTGTTGGAGGGTTTCACTCTGTTTAGCTTTGTTGGTCGCTTCCTCACAGTTATGGTAACCATGTCCGGTCGTATTCGAGTTTCTACGAGGTTGTTGTATATGTTTTCGAACTACCTTTTGGTCACTGTGTATTTTCCAGAGCCATGGTCATGGGTTATCCACCTAGTCGTAGGCTTATTTTGTGTTATTGGCATCAATGTACCTCATAAGTTCGTTATAGGATGGCCATTATGCCAAGATTTATGATTTATGGTTGTTGGTGATACCTTGGGTTTGCATTCCCACTGGCATTGTTGTAAATTGGTTCTGATCTTGAGAAAGGCGTGAGGTTTATGCCTCTGTGCATTCTTCGTAATTGTTACTGTCCAATGGGAAATTGTTGCTCCTCTGCATAGTTTCCTACCCTACCGAGTAGGAAACTGTTCCCATGTCCATTGAACTGAGAGTTATAAAAATCCCTGTGGTTCCACTGTGATTGTCTCGAAGGGTCTCTTCCTATTGTTGATATGTTCAACCTCCAATCTCTCTGTGCTTTGATGATCGAGCAAACTCTTTATTACTTCTTGTGTTCATTTTTATAGAGCCCGATTTTGATAACCCCAACTCTTCACACTCTTTTCAGGTATCTTGTTGACTGTCATAGATTGGTTGAGTGGTTATGACAATTGCTTTGAGTATTATCTCGTCTCTCTTTGATTGAGTTGTTGGAAAGTTGTAATTGGGGATGAGAATTGGTATATAGTCAAGGGGCTGCATCCTTTTGTTATGACAGTTGTGTCGAGAACCTAGATCATTTTTTTATTAAATTGGTTGATTTGGATTCAGTGGTAATGTACAGTGAGAGGGTTGCCTATTTTCGTTATGCATTGGATCATTGTGTTCCTACAACTTGGTGTCAATTGCGAATTGGTGATTGTTGCGTGTTTCACTAGAGTCGATCGGGAGCATGGAAATTTCTGGAAAGTGATGACTATAATTTCATTGTTTATTGTGTATGGATTATGGAGGTATCGTGCATGTTTGATTTAAATTGCACCACCAGTGATGAAACTTGGGTTTTTGTATTATGGCTTCATTGCAATGTTTTATTGGTTTATATAATGAAAAGGCATGAAATTGGGCAAGTCTGTTCAATTTGGGAAAAAATGATCTATGTATATGTTTACTTAGGCAATTGTGAATGATGGAAAATGGTTGAAATTTTATAGTAATATATGATGGACAGCGATAGAGCAATGTGGCTGTGTGTTCCTTTTGATTTTGTTTAAATGAAAAAAAAGAAATAAAGAAAAACCAACTATTCTCTTGACAAGACTGTTGAAAGGTATAGTGATTCTGAGTATGATTATAAATTGTGTTAATTGAGAATTTTGAAGAATTGGATGTGGGATAGTGAACAATCTTGACACACAATTTTTTTTAATTGGTATCGGTATCCTTGTATTGAATACAGAGTTGTTTTTATGGAACACTTAATTGGTTTTATGAATATTATTCATTCTTTTCCCTACCATTCTTTCACTTTTCACACATTACAATTCCCCTCACCTTCCCATATTCAATATCCACTCCCTGTTCTTAAAATTTAATTATAGTTAAGATAAATTATGTATTATGACAATTAAAGGATCGCATAGGGATGAATTACAGTGATATATTATTTTGATTTACGATATAGTTGATTGTTTTATGATTTGTTGAGTAGTAATCATGATCTATTCCCCCTAATTTTAACACTTTTCTCTTTATACAATCCCTCACATATCCCAAAACCCTTATTCACCCCATTCTCATTGACAAGTATTAAATGATTTTTATGGATTGGATTGCATGAGTTTGATATGTTGCTGAGCCAAACTTTGTTTCATATTTAAAAGAGATGTCATGTATGGTTGTTGAAGAAACTATTTTCTAATTGATAATGCATACGGGAATGAGATTTTTCAGAAGAGGTAATAGAGGAAGAGGAAATTGGAACAGGGGCCCTAGAAGGCGAAGGTTATCTATACATTTTGATGTAGACTTGCAAGAGTTGGGACAACTATTTCAAGTTGGGTTTTTTAACTAGATTGGGAAAGGAGTGGTCCAACCTAGGCCAGAAAGGCCTCCCTTCCAAGCCCCACATGTCCCTAGTGTCCCAGTGCACCCTCATGTCTCACTACAACCTGAAGTCCCTGAAAATGATGGATGACAAGAGATTGTCCACCCGACAGTCTCCCAATATCGTGGCTAGCCTAACTTGTCTCTACCTGCTCCTCCACATGTTAATCAAATTGTCCAAGCTCCCCCTGTCCACTCATTAGTACAATCATCCCATGCAAGAAAAATGTTAAAAACTGAGGCCCATCATTCCCCTGACAAAGGAAAAACCGTTGCTTCCCTCTCCTCACCCTCAAATGACTCTGCCAAATCTGTGTCCTCCTGCATGCATTTGAGAGATGATTGCTCTCATGTGATCAGTGAGATTACGCCTAAAGGCTCCACATAGCCTAAGGAAAAATTTAGAGAGATCAAAGGGTGACAACAACAACAAGGGAAAGATTGCCTCCTAGAGTGGAAAATATGGGTTTTATGTTTTTTTATTTATTGATTGTTGATAACAATTGACTTCTGAAATTTTGGACAACACACTATTTTTTGGATATATGAATAATATATTTTTGGAAATAATTTCAATTGTCATTGATATAAATTTTCAAATTATTAGAGTGATGATGGGAGTCACAAGGAGGGATGTTTTGATTGATTAACTAGTTGTGTTATGTTTTTTAAAGAACTAAAGGGAGTCACAAGGGGTCCCACCTACTAGTTATTATTTATTAAAAACCCTTATTATGATTTCATTACTTTTCCCCCTTAACTAAAAATTTGGTTGAGTTTTAGTTAACTTAACTAAATAAGTAGTTCACCTGCTTCAACTAATTCTAATTTCTTAAAGGAAAAGGAAAAGGAGGAACAAGAGGAGGATAGAAGGAGAAGATACTAACGTGTGCTCTTGGAGTTTTATTGAGACAATTTAGTTTTCATTCATTCTTTAATTCATTGAAAGCCTAATTCTCTTTTATGATAGCAGGGTCCTATTGTAGACAACAATATTCAAGGCTGAATTACATCATTCAGACACTTGTTTTTCATAGGTGTTGATCTATCTTTGATAGTCTGTGTAGACTTGTCTATTTGTGAATTAAATTTCATCACTGACAAAGGCTATTGTGCAGAGTTGAGTGGGCAACACTCTGTGGCAAGATGACCCAACTTTGAAAGTTTAGTTTTTCACTTTATGTCAGAAGTCCTTTTGTATGGTTTTCAATGATGGCATCTAAGTTTGACTTTGGTCCAAACTTCCTCAGGGAATTTTTTAAAGAGAACGATTCTTTTGATAAATTGGAATGGAATAAATGATTGGTTTAAGTCTCATCTGTTTTGATTATTGACTTGGTTTTTTACTTCTTTCTCTATATTTATTTTAGCATTTGTTATATTCAGAAAATTACATAAATAATGAATTTTCCAGCAAACTTTTATTTATAAAAAAGATCAGCCTAATCACGTGTAATCAATACTTGTGAGTTAGGAACAATTTTTGATGGCTATAAAAATAGGGTGATATTCACGTCTATCTTTCTTTAGCCAAGAAAGATCTGAAAATGCTTGAGTAAGATCCTTTCATATATTTTCCTCAACATTTAATTGGCGACTTCGTTGGGGAGATCTTCAATATCTCTCTGGTTGATTTTTATGCTTGATTATCATCGAATACATATATTTTTCTGGTATTGATTCTTTGACTGTTTTATTTCTTAACGACTATACTTGTTGCAAGGCAAACCAATATTGAGCTCGGTCTTCAAGATCAGACCAACATTGCTTTGAATTTGTTTAACACCATTTTAGACGCTGCTAATACTCAAGATGAGATTAATCATTCATGGGCAACAATTGAACAAGACATTAGTGCCCAAGAACGTTTGGATGCTAGATGTAGACAACCTAGAAATCAACAATAACCTTCTTTTTCCTTCAGATTTGACCTTCTTTTCATGTCCTTAGACCCTCGTGCTTCTAGGAGAATAAGAGGATTATCACCTAAAATTAATCCTATTGTTGAAATAGGAAGAAGGAACATTGTGTTATCAACCCAACAAAGTGCTCTAAGGAGAACCTTGTCTGATTCATCCAGTTCATCTTTCTCTCCCTTACCTATCATCCACAAGATGAAATCTAGTGGTGGCTCTAGTGGCACTGGAAGTGCTTCCTCCTCTTAGTCTTCATCTTCGTCGGTGATTGGTAGCTTTTATAGCCACCATGTCCCTATCCAATCTACCACAAACCACACCAAAGTCATTAAAAAATAGGGGCCTTTTCAATTTGAAGAATATGCTACAACCACACAATGGTATGTTTCCTCTCCTCTTAACCTAGCACCTGCTACTTGTCCACTTTCTAAATTCAAAGAGCATCTTCCTAGGTTTTCAGGAAATAACATTGTCACTACAAATGAACACCTGGTGGCATTTTCTAATTCCCGTCACAACATCGGAGCCAATGACAACGATACTTGCGTGCACTTATTTGTCATTTCCTTGGAAGGAAAGGCTGTGGCCGATTTCTTTGACCTCCCTCGTAAGATTTTGTCTACTTGGGAGGAGTTATTCTAATGGTTCAAATCCACCTATGGGAAATCTAAAAGCCCAGCTGAGCAGTTACGAGAGTACAATAACATCACCTATAAGGATGGTGAGACCATCAAGTCTTTCAACTTGCGTTTCACCAAGTTATACAATCAAATCCATGAACTCATTCGGCCTCAAAACCAAGCTGTTTTCATGCATTATTATAATTCACTACCTTCCCCTTACCGTCATAGGCTTGAGGAAAAATCCATTGATAACCTCAGTTCTGCTCTGCATACTTGTTTAGAGTATGAAGAGCAACTCAAAAGAATAGGTCTTCCTCAAGGAGAATTAGTTAAACATATAGACATGTCCGCCCTCTTACAGCTAGTACAAAACATGAATAATCGTATGATAGAGTATGAGTGAAAGGGAAATGTTTACCCTCTCACCCCTGGAGCTTCATCCTCTTCTACACCCCCTTTTAGAAATCCAAATGAATATAATTTTCAACCTAAAGCTATCATGCCTTGGAGTTGGTGTAACTTTTGCGAGGAACACCACGAGTAAACCACATGTGAGGTAAAGAAGAGTGCCAAAGATAATATCTTTGGTAAAAGACCAGAAACTACCATCGTTTTCCTAGATTTTGCAGAGCCAAAAGATGTCATGATCATCAATAATAGGAACAATTCCTATGCTCCCAAAGGAAAATATGATCCTCCCCGCAAATTTTATAGCCTGAGATCATCCTCACCAGCTGCTACTATTTAGGTTCCTAAGGTTCCTGACAGTCAAGGAACTACTTCCCCTCTCCCCTCTTCCAAATACAATATCCTAAATTAGTTATCCAACATCAAAGCAGATGCATCCCTTCTGAACATGGCTCTTGTCCCTAAACAACAAAGGCATCTAAAACAATTCATGGAAGCAAAAGTTTCCTTTGTATCCAACCTCTCTAAAGAGGTAAATGAAGAGGATTCGTCTATAAATAAAGTAGGTGTACATAACTTTAGATACCCTGTAAAAAATCCCCCTTTTTATATTTCTGTAAAAATTATGGATAAGATCACCCATTGTTGCCTCATTGATGACAGTTTGGGCCCAAGTGTAATGTCGAAGATTATTATGGAAGAGTTATGCTTGTCTTGTACAAATTAAAACGCTAGAAGCATGCTCTCTTATAATAGTCTACAACAAATGAACATCGGTGAGATTAAAGATGTGACCTTAATTTCGTGCGCACACCCTGAAATAAGGACAACCCTTAGTATTCAAGTAATTGATATGTCAGTAAAAAATTACTCAATCATCTTAGGAAGAGATTGGAAATCTTTGACGGGTGGATACCTCTCACTCGATGGGACACACTTATCCTTTCCTCGAAATGGTAAAAACATCATAGTCTTTAGAGAGGGAAGGATTTCACCTTACATAGAGAGTGTCCCACAACCTAATGTGAATTATGTCGAAGAGGACCTAGGGGTGTATTCCATATTTACCGAGGAGGATAACATCCCCTTGGAACAAATCGATTTAGACGATGGTATGTGTCACATGAACTTTGATGGTTCATTCTATAATGAAGGTAACAAAGATGGCATTATCTTGTACTCTCCTGTGGGGAAAATACATAACTTTTCTTATAGGTTGGAGTATGGTTGCACAAACAATGTCACTAAATTCAAAGCTTTATTATTAGGCATTGAAAATGCCTATAATCTTAGTTGTGGCCACCTTACAGTTTTTGGAGATTTCGAGCTTGTTGTGAACCTTGTATGTAAAATATACCCACCTAGCAACAAGTTGATGAAATGATACATACAAACTATTTAGGCACTTATCTCGAACCTATTATCTTTCAACATTACTCAGGTTAAGAGGGAATTGAACTCAATGGCTGATCGGTTAGTTGTTTCTGCAGCCTCTCATAATTGACAACTTCTTTGACACAAACCTGATTGTACTTTTCAATCTCTATATCATCCACATATCCCTGACAATAAAGAATCATGGCAGGTCTTCCCTAGTGATGAGAGAATTTGTGCTTTCATTCAAAATGAACCTTATAAGCCCAAGGAAATTATATCCATGGAAGATAACAAGATACCTAAGGGCTTGACTCCTCTAGAGAGTTCATTTTCATCGAGTGATGTAGGAAATAAAGAGAAACATAGAGAAGAGGAGTAAAAAAGGAAGGTGGGTAAAACCATATCCTTGAACATTAGGATGCCCGAGTCTTCAAAGAATGTTAAAATAGGTGCCCAATGTTCTAATGAAGAGAAAATGAAGTTTGCCAAGCTACTTGGCGAATTTCAAGATATTTTTTCTTGGTCTTATGAGGATATTCATGGTTTTGATCCTGCTCTTATATAGTATGCCATTCCCATCGAGGAAGGCATAAAACCAGTTAGGCAAAAACAAAGACTTATCAACCCTGCACTGAAAGAAACTATTTGTAAGGAGTCAAAAAAAATCTTGAAAGCTGGAATCATCTTTTTGGTCAAATATTCTAAATGGGTTTCCAATTTGGTTCTCGTTCGGAAAGAAACTGGTTAGATCAGATTATGTGTTGATTTTCATGCATTAAATCAAGCTAGTATAAAATATCACTTTCCTCTCCCTAATATGGAAATGGTTTTGCAGCAAGCTGCAGGGTCATAGATGATGTCCTTACTTGAGGGTTTTTCTGGTTACAATCAAATCAAGGTAGAAAGGGAATATAAATATAAAACCACCTTTATTACTCATTGGGGCACCTTGACTTATGAACGTATGACTTCTGTATTTTATAATGCAGGTGACACTTTTAAAATACCTATGCAAATAACTTTTGGCAATTTGAACGACAAGATTATTCATATCTATCTAGATGATTTAATCGTATACTTTAAAGGGCTATCAATTGTCTCGAAGTTTCAAGAATTATGGCTAGGTTCTTTCAAGATTACTTTTGTCTTGGGTACAAACTCTTACATTCTAAAATATTTACAAAATCGATTGTTTTCCTACAACACTAACGGTTCTCACTTAAAACACTACGTGGAACCAACTTGAAATTTTTTAATGTTGTTTGAATTTTCTGTATATTAGCAGTCTAGTTTTGTTTTCATTTTCACCACTGGTTTTCTTTTCTTCCTTTACAGTAGTTTAAATTCTACTTTTATTTAATAGTTTTCCTTCAGCTTTTTGCAATTCTGTCATTTTATTTCTGCTGTTTGAAATTTTGCAGTTCCATTTCTGTTATGACTTTTATTGTTTTTCATCTTTTTAGTTTAATTTTGGTCAAGAATAAGATGTTGGATCAGTTCTGCCAAAGTGACGCTCATGCAAGGTATTGTTAGTCAATAACAAAAAATCCTACACAACTGTTACGATGTTCCCCTTGAAAGCATAATTGAATTTGTTATATGCTTTCACTGCTCTCTTATGAAGAAATTGGTTATCTCCCGCTTCTGCCTTCCATTTCTTCATCGATTTGAGAGTTAAGAGCGAAAATCCATAAATTTTTTCTCCTTGGAGTCAAGAGTAAATTCTGGTTGAATGATTATGCATACAAGGATAAACCCCCTCATACTTAACATTTTCCATGAGTTATTCCCAAATTCTCGGTCATTTTTCCATTAAATCCGCTCACTTCCCCTTGCTGCATAATCATTCTGGTTATACTTCTTGATATGTTGTTCTTGGTCTATGTAACCATATATTATCGGTTCTTAATATGTTGGAAACAGATTTCCTTGTGGACTCACCAGTTTGTTGACGATAAAAATTGCAACGAGGAATCTTGCCTGCAAAGTAAAACTAAAGCCTATTATTTAAACTATGCTAATGATATATAATACTAGTAGGTGGGACCCCCTTGTAGATTGGAGGGTCAGAGATAGTCATATCACACATTTTATGTTTCTATTTCGATGCTTCTTACAAGGTCTTAGATGGTTGATTATGCAGTCTTGGTTTCGTTTTTGACATGATGACAGGTGGATGATGCATTTATGAGATGTTACATTATTCAAAGATTTAATTTCATGTTAGGATTGGCATATATACATTGCATTTGTTATACTCGATCATGTCACCACGATTCCTTGCCTAACTATGCC
>JASDQU010354848.1:0-12030 GCA_032191745.1 Picea mariana
CTAGATTGAACACCCATTCCAATGATATCCATTAGATACTATGTTTGGAAAGATTTTATTCTTAGGATAACCACAATTTATTTTATGCTTGGCAAGATACTTGTATATGAAAATATTTGAAATTGGAGAACTTGAATTCAAAGGAGACAAGAAACCCATCACCATGTGTTGGTGCACAGTGGGCAGACCCGGGGTTAATCATCAATATACCAACAAACCCCTTAGACACTAGCCCTTTTGGCATCACTTTTAGAGCAAGTGAAGTCTCACCCGAGGCATATAGAGGGGCTGCAGGAACCAAGGTTTTGTAGTGATGAGGGGAAGTGAGGCATTCAACATGTCTTTAATAACCATCTACTTGTGTGCGCAGTTTCCATTAGTTAACAATTAATTAACACGTGACATACCTTGTGTGTGACATTCCTTTACTTGATATTCATTCATTTGGTAGTTACTTCATTCCTCAACATTGTAGCATCATATATAAGTAACACATTGAACATTCTTAAGAATTATCATCATTGCACAATAAAATTAAACATCATAACATGCAAACACAACACATTATAACAAATAGATTTAATGTGGTTCACCCAACTTGGGCTATGTCCACAACGACTGGCTTCTTATATTAGTCATTGATAATATTCTTACAATTGTGCACTATGCTACAGAATATGCAACAATAACATTACCCAAACCTATCTAGTAATTTTGCTATATTGCAAGCTTCACTCCTCAGTCGTACCTCAAAACTTCCTCCAACGCTCAACTCAACTTACCCAAAAATCACTAAGAGATTGTCACATGTCGATTCCCTTCTACCCAAAACTCATTACATATTTATACATCAAAATAGGGATAAGCTCATTACAATGTGAACAAAATGTCCCAAAATCCTAACTACTTTTTTCCTTTTACACGTCGCTCCATCGCACTTCCTGCTATCGCACACTTTGACTCCTTAAAGTTTGCTCCCGTTGCACGCTCTAGTCCATCTTCTAACTTCCTTTTATTCTTTGACTTGTTCTAGCGCAGATCCCAAAACTTATCCAAAACTCCTATCCAACAGGCATCGAACACTCACCTTTGGCTCGTCCTGGGACACTCAATCCTTCTTCCATTGCGCCATGAATTTTTCTAAGGTATCCTTCGTTGTCGCGACCTTCTCCTTTACCTTTATTTCCTTCTGCAAAATTTGGTCAATTCTTTCAGCAGTGATCCAAGCATGGATCTTCTCAACACTTTCATCAACTGCCTGTTTGATTATTCCTTGAGTTGATACTAAGTCCAATGTCACTCTGTATGCTTTGTCCTATAGTACTTTTATCTTGTGTGTGCAAGTCGGCTACTCCGCCCTTAGATGATTCAATTCTAAATACACTTTTCTATTCTCATTCATTGTTGTTACCACCATTGTTGGTAGTAATGTGCTCGTCACTGGTTTGAACTTCTGTTCCGTTTCTTGCGCATCTTAGATCTTCTAGCTGATCTGTTGTTGCTCCTTATCTTCACTTAGTTGTGTCCAGGCGCCCATGGTTTCTTTATAAAGCTGAGCACATTCTACTTCCAAATTCGTTATGATCTCCACCACTATTGTCATTGTCTGCTCCCTTTTCTCCCTTTCTTCAAGCGGGGTGTTGCTTGGTGGCATGCAGGCTTCTAAATCAATTATTCCTGCATGAAAGCCTTCAATGGATTCACTTATCTTCGTTACTTTTTCCTCTACCGGGGCCTCCATCTGTGTCTGAGCCTCTGGGAGTTCTTGGTATACGTTCTCAAAGGCTTGTTGCATCCTTTCAATCTTCTATGTGACCTCATCACTCTCTTTCTTAACTTTGTTGTACTCCATCTCCAATGCGACATTTTCTGTCGTAACCTTCACCAACTCGTTGGATGTCTTCTCTGCGCGTGATTTCATCTCTTATGTCACACTCATCTGTAATTCCTGCAATACTTTTATTGGCATATGAGATAGCACTAGGTCAATGTGACCTAGTGCCCTTGCATGTTCTTGCATCTCTGTGGTGGGGAATTCTACTGCCGCAATCACTAACTTGATCAATCGTCATTCACCTGCGATTTCTAAGGACTGAGAGATTGTTGGCCCTGCCTCCCCAGTCTTGGTAGTGCTTGTTGTTGGTTCCTCCTTTGTCTGTCACCATGGCATGATGTTTGCTGCTTCTAGTAGTTGGTGCAACTCATCCATACATTCTTGCATTTGTTGGGGCATTTCTTCATGTTGTTGTGTTCCGCACTGAAACACATCATTGGTGACTTCTTTCACTTGATTTCCTATCTTATCCAAATATTCCTCTGTCAAATCTTGGATAGCCACTTCCTTGACGACTTTGCGCTTTTTCCATTGTGGCCCAGATCTTCCTATCTTTGTTTCTTTGTGCTTTCTGTCTGGGCATGGTGTTGTCTTCTAGGATGTCTCATCTGGGCCCTTTCCTCTTTCTTGTGTGTCTCCTTCTTCTTCTTCATCATCTATCTCTTGCACTTGAGGGTTTTGTTTCTCTATTGGTCATGTTTCTGCTAGTGGAATATTCCACTCCTTTTCTGAATCGACCATAATATGTCCCATCTCATCCTCGGTCAACATGTATTGTGTTGGTAGCCATTATTGATCTGGGTCCTTCTTTGATTTTACATACATGTCGTAATGCCTATCCTTAAAGTGTGCCACTGCCTTATATTCCTCGACCACCTGTGGTGGTATGCACGGTGTCCTCTCAATTTTGTCCCTAATAGTTTCCTTATAAATATAGAATGCAATGTTGTTGTCCATTTGTCGTGCCTTGTGTATAGTACACCATAGGTTCTAATACCGCGCTTCTAGACAAGGCTTCTCCTGGACTCCCAAGAATTGTGTGTCATATGGCTCACTCCAATATGATAACGCTATTATAATTAGTAACTAGGCATAACAGAACTCGTTCCCTTTATCTTTCACTTCCTCACAATCAATCAAAAATTGGTTTAATAGGAACATCACACAGTTCATCTGGACGCCCCCAACACACCTTTCTGTTGTCGCTATCACTACTGTTGTTACTTTATCTTTTCTACACTTCCTTAATAGATTACAAGGTAAGGCTTGCGTCGCAAACCTTAGTTTTGGGTCGCATATGCTTGAGATGTCTAAACTGTGCTTTCCACAGAATGTATGGAACTTCTTCTTCATGCACTCTCCCATCAATTATACACAACACAACCTATCTGATCAATCTCATCAACCAAATCAGAACTACTCACCAAGATCAATCACCAAGACCACTTTCAACCATATGCACAATATCACCAAGATAACCAACAAGATACCTCCATCTATTCACCATGCTCTGCATAACCAAATACTATAAACCCTTATATCAACAATGTATCAAACCCTTGTTAGAAAAACAGGTCCACGGAGCAATAAAATAAAACAAATGCGGAAACAAAACACATAAGATACACAATACAATGGAGAAACGGATTTACGTGGTTCACCCAGTGTGGGCTATGTCCACCAGAGAAATTGCCAAGTCCTTCCTTTATTATTATCCAAAAAATGAAGGGATACAACCTACAGAAAAACCCGTTGTAACTTCCTCTTCTTTCTCTCACATTCTCCTCTCTCAGAATACAATACTCACCATCCTACATAGCCGCAATACATTTCCCTCATAAAAGAGGGTTTCCTTCTAGGGAAAAAAACCCTAACATAATTTCTACTGTTAGATCTGCGACCTTATAATGAACGGTCTAGATTTACAATGAAATTACAATATACTTTTACAAGGCAATTTTTCCTTCGGGGGCATCACCCCGGAACCCACGCCGAGGGCCCGCTTTCCCCCGAACCCCCCAGTCCGGGGGATAGGCCCCCCAGACCCCGCAGAGGGGGTACCCCCCCTCTACACTCCCCCGCGTGGAAGAGTGTACATACTTCTGGGGTGTAAAGTCTTCATGGGGTATAAACACGACTGAAAAACACAAGACCTCTGAGTCAGGAAGATAATCAGGCTCCACAACCAACAACACTGTAATGCAACCTCAAACTATACCAATAAATTTACCAACACATCACTACCAAAAACCCTCAACCATGTACCAAGAAATACAAGATATGACTCATCACTCAAACCAACAAGATGCACTAATGATAAATACCAAACATACCAACGTTGTATTTATGTAGATCTATCTCATACAGTAAGTGCCATACCACCAACATCCTCTCTAGGGAAAGTCCTCAATCTCCCATAACCATATCTCATGTAGACAACAATATCCAACTACACATAAGAATATGACATACCTTTTGAACCTGTAGATAGATATATTGTACTTGATCACTGTAGACCTTCATGGGAGCTTGATTTCAAACGTTGAGAACCTGACACCCTCATCAAATCAATCTTTCATGACTTTTCCCAACTGTACATGACCTTTCCTTACAAAACCCTCGTATGTACGTGCCTTCCTCCATTGCAGCCCACGTATGTATGCGACTTCCTCCACTGCAACCCACGTACACCTAGAAAACTAAGGTTTTTTCAGTAATTCTACAACTCCAAAACTTCTTCCGTCAACTCTCCTTTTCTACCTTTGACTTGCACAACTGTATATGTATCAATGATCCAGGGGATAAAAAAATGCTCAAAAATCAAAGTGCTCGAAATTGTTCGAAAATAGATTCATTGCGTAGATCTCGTCCTCATGATCCCAACAAAACTTGAACGAGCTCAAACAGAGTCAGTATGGCTGAGATATCATGTTCTCTCTGTTTTTACAAACATGCAAAATGTTGATTGTGCAGTCCCTACAGGTCACGTGGAAGTTGACCGTACGACCTTACATGCTGATGTGGACAGGTGACATGGCAGAGTGTGCTGACATGGAAAGCTGATTTGGCAGGGTTATGTGGACCAATCCACGACTGACATGTGGCATGCTTGAAGGCGAATGAAAGGGTGCCACGCGGCCCAACTAGGGGTCGCCACGTGGCACTCTATTGTTGGTTTTTTGTTCAAAAGTTTGTTGGAGTCCCCGGGGGTCGAATTCGGGACCTTCGGCAAGGGCAAATGCTTTGAAAAGGCCAGGCTACAAGCCCACCTACGTTAGTACTTAACCACTATTGTTTAAACCTTCTATTTAAAGTTGAATGGTGGCTACGTCGGGCAGAAAAAGGGTCGGGGATTAGCCCCAGCTCTCGGTCAGGAAACTCTACACATACCATACAACCAATGCGCGGGGTTTCCAACGGTCAAGCCGACAGGTGTGCGGATTTTTAGGTCGATGCTCGGCCACATGGGGTCACGAGACCACAACCTCCACCGGGAAAGGTGCTAATGCCCTAACCATGCGATAAATCCGCTCGAATTTAGGAAACAGTGTGCGCGATGGCTTTGGAACAAGAAACACACAGAAGCTAGGTAATTACACACATAGGTGCATTTTGGCGAGCAAAGACAATAAGTTATTGAGAAAAAATTCCAGGAAGTGTATTTTTCTCAATTTTTGGCCAAACCAGGTGGAGGAAGAGCCCAGCTAGGGGTTTTTGGACATTCTAGAGCCATTGAAGCCAACTATTTTGCATTATTAGAAAAATTAAGCATTGATTTTAACACTTTGAGCATATAATGAAAATGATCCATGGGAAGTTGGACTGAGAGATGTAGCCCAAGAGAGGGGTGAACTCTTTTATCATTTTGTTGTGTTATGTGCTTACTTTTGATGGTTGTTTATAACTGTTTATGCTGTTCATTTTAAGTAAAAACTCATTAAGTTTTATGTGTGTGCAACTTTATCCAATTGCCTAAGACACATACATTTTCCACTTGCAAATTTGTATACACAAACCTTTTTCATTTTCAGATCAATCAATGAGTACCTGCGATAAAATTTCCACGATAGAAGATATTCAATGTGCTCAATAGGTGATAATAGGAGACCCTTTCCATCTTATTTATACTCTCCAAGTAGCTTCATCTAGGGGTTATCTTCTAACTACTTTACCCAACTTATTTCTTTTAGGGCTAACCCACTTCTAACTACTTTGTCCACTTACAGCCACTTTATCCACAAATAGTAAACTCACCACTTCTAGTTGCAACTACTTTTTAATTATTTTCTTGTTGCAACCACTTAACCCATGACTAACCACTTTGACTAGTCAATTAATTTAGGAGCTTCTAGAATAATTTGASTTCTTTGACCTTCTAGGGGCTTCTAGATAACTCATGAGGGTTTTCCAACTTCTCAAGGCCATATCTCCCTAACCGTGAGRAAYTATGTGACRTACCACATATCACCAAAAAYGACATGACATGTACTATCCATCTAGAATAGTMTCACTAGAAAATTCATTGATCTTCATTACATTATTCCTCAACCAAACTTGGGTTTATTACCCATACCTCTAGAGMTACCGAAATGTGYTACCATATATACTCAAAGGTTGACATCAATCTCTAAGAGTTGATATCAATCTACAATATCACAATAGCACTCTCCAAGGGTTGACATCAATGACAACCAACTGTCCATCAATCTAAACCAATTGTCTGACAAGATCAACATGTTATTATTGGTTTTTTCTTTGATTTACTTGCTAGGCAGTTTGTGCCTTATCAAGTAGCAAGCAAAGTTGAACTAGCAAAGTAGAGGAAGAAAGTGATTACTTCTAAGATGACTATAGTGTCTTTAAGAGCCATAGAGAGCCTCTTAGTAATTTATAAAACATTGCGGTGAGATGAGGCTAGTACCTCACATTTCTTTGAAGTTTTCACCCACACTAGTTTTCTTTAGGGTACATTGTGTGTATGGTACGTGTGAGTAATTTCTCATGTTATATGTTTTCCTTTTCCATTAATTAACATGAGATTCTATAACAAGAACCATGTTATATTAATTAACACAAGAATATATTTTGATGATCCAACCATTGGAATATCCAAGGTGGATCATTGATTAGTTTTATATGTTGGTCGAAGAGGGAGCCTTTGACTAATAAGTTGATATAATCATACAACACAATGGTTGATATTCTGCACTTTGTGAGCTTTGGTTCAATTTTGTTGTGGAGTTCTTTTTATGGGATGGTACTTCCTTTTTATTTATGCATATGATGATGGTGCTTTTTGGATCCTATGACTAAAGTTGTTGGTAATATGCTTTCCATGACTAAGTGGAGGGGTTCTATGATTGATGCATAATCGTTTTATATTGGTGATCTTGCTCATTCTACACCATGGAGTTAGCACATTTTTCTTTAATCTTTTCTATATGTGTTTAGGGATGGTACCTCTTTGTTGTGATCATTAAGAGTTTCAAATTTACATGGTTGGCACTAATTGACCATATGGATTAGTTCCTAGGTGTTCACCACTAGTCTTGGCTTGATTGTTGTGGACAGTGCTATAATCTTGGCGGTTTGGAAGAGTTGCATAGTTATATAGATCGTGATTAAGCAGTGGCAATGAAACTACATTTACTTTTGGACTTCTATGGCAATGGAGGTTTGTGAAAAATATCAATGTTTTAGTGTATGTCAAGAGTGCCACAGTTTGGAGCACATGGGATTGCTATCATACAATTGAGGAACAAGTAAACAATACACATTGGTTCAAAATGATGGTTTGAGGTCAGTGGCAATGAAACTACATTTACTTTTGAACCTCTGTGGCAATGGAGGTTGGTGAAAAGGATCAATTTGTTAGTGTATGTCAAGGGTGTCATAGTTTGGAGCACATGGGATTGTTATTATACAATTGAGGAACAAGTAAACAATACACATTGGTTCAAAATGCTAGTTTTTTAGGTCACTTTTAAAAGTTTTTGTTTTCTAAGATCTAGGGGAATTAGTTACTAGTCGGGTTACTTGGGCAAGGTTAGTTACTACTATAAACCCTAGGCTAGTACTAACATCCCGCAAGCCAGTGCCCAGTAGGAAACTTATAACTTAGCAAGGGTCAAGAGGTTTCGAGACACACCAGGGAGGGGGGTCCTACTCTTGGGGGGCGTCTACCCTTCTACCCTTATCACAACTGACCAAATGTGTCACTGGGGATTTAAACCCTGTTGGAGAGAGTATGAGATCCACCTCTCAACCATTCGAACCATTACCCCTCAACTTATAAGTCACTTTCATATGTTACATGTCCTAATTGGTGCATGAGTTGGGGCACTTGGGTTACTCTTGATGGGTGCATATTAGATTGTGTGTGATTTCCCCCCACCTAGTTGTGCATGGAATTTTGGAAKTACAATYGAGTCATTATTATGTTAGCACGTGGTTGAGTATTATACATACRTTTTATTTCTCTAAKWTMTTWGGAGGGATTTATCAATAAGGTTTCTTTTAAGYYGTAGGCTAAACRTTSTAHRTTTTKACTCTTTTCCRRGCATATTTTTCRRYGATATTTKTYYRAAATYYGGCAAGTGATTGTTGGATCTGTAGRTCTKAGYGGTTATTTATGTATAATTTGGGTKYCCCRRGGGTTTTTYARCACACTGAATCCATTTCTACATTCAAAAATACAATTTAAAYAACRCAAAATTGTGATTTCGAACAGATWTAAGTCRTCRGATTCCARCAAAAAAATAACCAAAACATAGAACAATTAGAYAATKCCTYGCTTTTAATAGTTATGTACACATTAACCTAGATAAGCCATGTGGACCTAGTGTTGTGACATGTCTCCTTTATTTGGGCATGAGTATAGACCGCCTCTATTAAAGAGAGATGGTGTATATATATGAGAGATCAGCTCTGGTGTATAAAGATTAGACTTGGACTGATATTTTTATCGTTGGGGCTAATAGATGAGAGTATCTTCCAAGTGCAACGAAAGGTAGGCATTGAAATACAACCAGCACAACCTCTAACTCGCGACTGGAAAATGCCAAAAGGTATCTGCTGGTAAAATTCTGCGCAGCTGGAGAACGCCTAAAGGTATCATTGCAGGTCCCTTAGAACCCCATCTGACCTGCATTACGACAGACACCCTGTTCTTCATATCAATGGGAATGAAGTGAGCATATTCTCCATAATAAAGTAGAGTAACTGCRCATCAAAACAAAAAGCCAAGACTCTCATGGCAATGGTGGCATTGCACAAAAATGAAGTGATTACAGGTGATTTGGTGGCCAGTAGAGGTCATTGATTACCAGCGATTTGAGTACCTAGCGATTTAAGTAAAGAACTAATTTCAGAAAGGTGAAATATGAAAATCCAGGCATCCCGCATTACCTAAAGACTGCTATAACGTGAAACGCCATAAAACGTGGCCACTGTTCACAACTCAGGTCAAACGTGGCCACTGTTCACATCTCAACAGTGATACATGCAATCCATTTGAGGTAGTGCCTGCTAATTATCTAAACGTGGCAATAAATTCTTGCATAGATATTAATCCTTGTTAATCATCTTAACGTGGCAATCATATGGCCTTACAGTGATTTCTTAATATGATTAGGTAAATGTGAAAAAATAAACATGTTAACGCATGCATTCATAAATGCAAGGAAGTTATGAACAATAAATCTCATTCATTGATTTGAGAGGACTACTAAAAATATGCGAGCATCTTCAATCGCTGGCCATAAGATTAAGATTTAAAGTTAAAAAATCATTAAATGTGCCCATTGCCAATAGGTGTACGCCTTTAAACGTAAATATAAATTAAATTTCACTCTCTATGCTAACTAAGTTATCACTAGATAAGTGTGATTCAAAATTTCACTAAAAACATAATCCTAATGACACTAAGTTATGACACGCCCCATGCACTGACACTAAAAGGGTTGCGCTCATCAAATCCGATTCACACCAACGATTCCTTAATTCATAAGCTTTGCGCGTATAAGAAATATCTGTTTTCTTATTTTAACGGCCAACTGTTCTCCGGAAACACAACACGAAACCCAACACGCTTTCAGTGTCTATATATATACTTCCTTACAGTAACCAATCTATCCTCATTTGTTCCTGTCACTGGCGCCTCTATTCCTCCCGAGTTCAAATCCTCTTAACAATAACACTCCCTCACTTCGTTTCAAGTACTTCAAACTTCACCAGCACGTCTTCACTCTGATTCCTAAACACCCTGAAATGGCTAAACCCAAAAACTGCTCACTGAAGTCGCGGCAGTTCAGGGGAATCCGAATGAGAAAATGGGGAAAATGGGTGTCGGAAATTCGGATGCCTAAATCCACTGGCAGACTTTGGCTAGGATCCTATGACACTCCGGAAAAGGCTGCCCGCGCTTACGACTTTGCGGTCTGTTGCCTGAGAGGATCCAAGGCCAAGCTCAATTTTCCCCACACCCCGTCGGAAATCCCCTGCGCCTCTTCTCTATCCCCGTGGCAAATTCAAGCCTCCGCCGCCAAGTTCGCCTCAGAAGAGTTCCGGCTGCCTTTGGAAGACGATGCAACGTTCTCGTCCTCCGGTTCAGAAGCGGAATGCAGCAACGACGGGCAAGAAATTTGGGCGGAGAAGGGTTCGACATTTTGGGATTCGGTACTGCTTGAAAATCTGGAGAGTGGCAAGTCTCCGAATTTAAATGATTTTCCTCCCTTGGATGAATCCCTGGACTACTTTGGGGTTCACTTGTAGCTCACGGAAGACCGGGTAATATTTTTTAATTTTTTTGGCTGCGGGAGATTGTCCCATGACTGAAGCCCTATTCTTATGGATTTTGGGAGATTGGTAAATTGAGGCGCATTTATACGCCTTTATCTTCATTTTTATATATTAATAACTAAATTTAAATTCAATTACCCATAGGCGGAAGAAAATAAAGAAAATTATTACAACTGCAATCCATTATGAGTTCCATTCCGTGGAGGAGTTTCTTTTGCCCGTATCAAACTATTGCAGCGATGGCACATTGCAAAATACTTTGTTTAGCCATTCTCTTGAGCTCTTGAGGTCATATCAGAACCTGTCATATGTCCATTAGCAATTGACAAATCGTTTTCTTCCACGCATCTTCTCTCTCACCGATTCCAACTTGTTAGTTTTCAGTTCAAGGTTTCTTCTGGTTAACAATAAAAGTGCATTCGCTACCACAACCTCTGCCTTCAGGACAACAAGTGCTACTCTTGGAACTGTTCCTCTGTTCCTCTGTTGATTCATATTTTATCATTAATTTCTTGGTTGAAAACACCTTTCCTTTTAGTTTAAATGATCGTTAATTATATGATAAATTTTGGATTTGGTTTTGAATGGACTGGGTTTGGCCAACAAACAAAATCTCTCTTCGTGATTATAAATATTTGACCTGTTGCTTTCCTATATAAATATCTCTTTGTGATTATAAATCTCTCTTTGTTGAAAATTAGACATACTAGGAAACGAACCTAGGATCTATCCCAGATAGTCGGTTGCCTCTCTACAAGACCCTTTCATGATAGTCACTTTAAACAATTTGATATTGAAGTGTGGATTGATACCTTCAACAACTTTCATTTCATAATGTAATAGATTTACACAAAGTTCTTCAGAATGAAAGTGAATTTGTGTTGCTTCTCAGAATTCAAGGTTTACCTTCACATAAGAAAACCCAAATTTCCAATTACATGAATTATGTACTTAATGTCTTATTACAAAATCATGTCAAACTATTTATGCTTGCATAGTGGACGACAAATAGAACTAAATTTCATATTATTCTATTTATGATTATATATTCTCTCCATTAATCTTGGCTCTAATTTGGTGAAGTTACAAGGTTTGAGGTTGTGTTTTTTTGCTCTGAATTTATTGATTCTACATTACTCATTGTTATCCTATATCATAGCGTTCGATTAATCTTTAATTGTCATCAATTACCAACTTCTCTCATTTGGTAGTTCACACAGAGATAAATTAGTTTACTATAGGGTTTATGCAAATTCACATACAAATGATGACCCCTTTTATGGGACCAATAATATCATTAAGAAGGGCAGTAATGGAGGTGTGTAGAAAACATATCTAACATAAACAATCCTACACCATCATGATACAAATTTGGGATAACTATAAAAGTTGTATGT
>JASDQU010354849.1:0-12030 GCA_032191745.1 Picea mariana
GCTACCAGTGAGGTAAATCATCAGTCTAGATTGTATACATTTTCTGAATTCATTAAACCTGATTCTGCTTTACTACTTACTCATGCTGATGAAAGTAGTAGGATATGGCATGAAAGATTTGGACATTTGAATTTCAGATACATGAAACAAATTAGAAAGCACAGATTAGTTGATGGTCTACTAGACATTGATTTCTCCAAGGGAGTATGTGAGGGATGTGTTCTCGGAAAACACCCTCAACATAAATTCATCAAAGGAAAGTCTCAGCGAGCTTCCACACCTTTAGATCTGATCCACAGTGACCTCATGGGTCCTTTTCCACATCCATCGATCAACAAAGCGAGGTTTGTTTTCATTTTTGTTGAAGAAGAGTTAGGATTGATCTCTCCTATCACATCAATACCACACTTTTGGAAAGGGCGTTCAATAATAATAGGTTGTAGGGGAAACATAGGCTTCTTCTCCTTTCCAGCTGCTCTTTGACATTCCTGACACTTTCTTGCATATGCATGGGAATATTTGAATAAGGTAGGATAGTAATAGCTATCTATGAGTATCTTATGGGTTGTAGTATTACCTCCAAAATGTCCTCTAGTAGGTCCACCATGAAGTTTGGAGAGAACTTTATCAACGTCTTCTTTTTCAAGGCACCTCAAGAAGACACCATCGTAATTTCCCTTGCATAATATTCCTTGGATGAGATGATATTGGGTTGATTTGTGTAATAACCCTAAGGCCGAACTCAATTGTAAATGTAAATGCAAATGTACTTAAGTTGGTGAGCTGTCTGACATCATTTTGTATGCACCTTTCATGGCATCGTGTGTGCATGTACTGTGCAGTGAAATAATGAAGTGTGCACATTCCAGGATACCGCGTGCAACATCTTAAGTGCGCGCGATTGTGAGGCCAACGAGCCTTTGTGTATATGGTATGTTTTATAGGATGGTGAGCCAGTTATTATAAGCTAGGATGCTTATGTTTTGATTAGGCTAGAGAGCCTAGATGTTAAAGGCCAGTGCGCCTATTTTTGTATATGTCTCATAATTAATATAAAATACATCGCTGCGCACAGACCGACCACGATAAAAAATATGGGGGACTAAACTCCAATGGTTAGGGAAAGGGAGGGGCTAAGTTAAGGAAAGGGGCTAAGCTAGGGAGCTTAAGCCAAAAAGGAATATTATATTAATATTTCTTAAATATAAAGTATGGATAATTATTTTATCTTAAGTTCTAAAGTTGGGGACAAGTGTCAAGTTGGGGACATGCATACATATTGTTGGGACTTAGTTCATTTCCTATCATTTTTCTCATCATTCTTTTCCATCATTCCTTCCATTATTCAGTCATCCATTCAATCATTCATGGGCATGCACACACCCATTGAGCTATCTTTCATACCTTCATGACCGTACCTGAACCTGTATCCATGGCCATTTTGCGAGGGTGTAGCTCATTATCTTGGGAGATGGATTGAAGAAGCGGTTTGTCAGGCCTATGGAATATTGAAGAGGCGGGTTGTCAGGCCCATGAGAAATTCTCTGAGTGATAGAATTGCTGGGAATTGATTTCCTGAAGGTGCTAAAATGAAACTATAGTGTTTTGAGACTTCCTGTCCGACCTGTTGCTGAAGCCTGGAAAGGAAGTGGGGAAGCCGAAGGACTGTTGAGCAGAGAAGGGGCACACTTCCTAGGTGGGACAGACATGTGGGGATTGAGGGAATGTAGGCTGTTAGTTTGAGTTGGCACCTATGACAGAGTCTTTTCTGTTGTCTATGAGCCTTTAGCCTGGTTAGGAATCCCTTTACCCGAGTGGAGTTTAGTCCCAGCTCAGGGGTGACTCACTGTTGAGAGTGATGAATGGTGTGGTCTAAGGTTGGGAGGTTCATGAAAGGTCTGCACACAGTTGGTGACATTATTACCAAGATAAGTGTCAATTGTGTGATAAATTTACATGCTACATTGTTATTTACGTGTTTATTTTTATGGGTATTTCCTGTATATGCTGCATGTATATGTTTACTGTTATTTCAGTGTGAATCTGTGTACTTACAGATGTATTTGTATGTTCATGTTTTATATATAATGCTTCCACAAGAGTTCTGTGTGTATGTATCTTAATGGCATGCAGTTTGAAAAAGTTATGTGGCACAGCTTAGTTGGATACTGGGTATGTTATAGTATGTTCCATAGAGAGAACAATAAGAGTTCTCTGGCATAGCATGGCCCGACATGGATGGTCGGGGATGTTAGAATTTGAGTCTGGGAGTCCTCTTATTTTTTTGTTCCATATAATGGGGGGTTGTCCCGTGGGTTAGATAATACTTCATTTAGTAGTACCATTGATTAGAATTCACAGAGATGTAACTGACTTCTCTTTCAAATAATCTCTAATCTTGATACAACACATCCTTCTATATTTCATTGCTTAACATGTCCTCCTATGTTTCATTGCTTACTGATTCAGTTGCTAGTTTTCATAATCCCCGACCTTTGGCGATTTTAGTAGGCTTAATTTTGAGGTCATACTCTTGTAAGGATGTTATCCAGTTAACCCTTTTCTCCCCCAAATCCTTTTGTATCAAAAAATTTCTTACAAAAGGATAAGGTACAATTACCTTGTTTTTTCACTTAATCACATAAGGTATGAAATGATTTACAAATTTAAACACAATAAAGGCTTGTTTATCTACTTCAAGGTAGTCCAATTATAGTCCTTGTAATCCTGAACTCATAAAAGTGATGAGAAATTCATCTCCTTCTTGGTTTTTCTATATTAGAACAACTGCAAATGCAATTCCTAAGGAAAATGTATAGAGTATAAACCCTTGACTGAAATCTGGGTTTAACAATGCAAGAGCTCATACTGTTTCTGCTTTGATTCTTTCAAAAGACTCATTTTCTTTAGACCCCTTTCTTTTTTATCATATATTGGAGGGGTTTCACTATTTTAGCAAATCTTGGGACAAATCTCCTTACAAAATTAATCTTCGCGAGAAAAGACTGCATGAATTTTTTGTTATGAGGAGGAGTTTTACACAATATTGTGTCACAACTAATGATTTCCACTTATCCTCTATCATCCAGAGCATAAAAACATTGATTTTTGAAGAAGAACCTTTCTTTGGAAGAAGACAAAAGGATCATTAAATAACTACTTCAAGAGAGTGTCCAATGTTGCACCATTGCAGCAAGTGACACACTTAATTGTCGCATGTTGTACCACTGAAGGGTGCGACAATGTCTAGGTTTGCATCACTGGAGGGTGAGACACTGTATAAAAGAGGAGAAAGAGATGTGATTCACAAAGTTTCTAGAAGAGAAGCTTCAGATATGAGGTGTCCTCCAATCAATTTGTATCTCACCCGTACTCCTGATTTGAGGAGATCCTAATCTCTCATCCTAACCTCCTTTTCAATCTATAAAAGGGACCTTCTCTCATAAGGAAAGGCTAATAGTTAATGGAGAATAATGGTTGATAGCTTTTTTCTGTTGGTTTGTTATTAGAAGATTGTTATCATTCCTTTGGCTTTGAGGGATTCAATCTAAGCTAAAGTAGTCAATTGATGGTGATGGATCTTAAGGATGCATTGTGGGTATTGGAGCAATGAACTTGCTGGAAGGAGCTTCACAACATCAAGGATCTTGTTGTAATCTCTTCCTTTATTGTTAATATAACAATATATTTTCTTTCCCACAAAGTTTGTTTATATTTGATTATCTTTGTTGCATTTCTCCTTGATCATTTGCACATGTTTCATCAAAATGTACTATTTTTTCTTTCACTCTTGTTGGCTTGTGCCTTCTTATAGGTTATCATTCACAAGTCTCATGACGAAGCTGGAAACTAAAACTAGCGAGGACAACCGTCAATTAAAAGGTGTGATCTCTTGCTAGCTAGTATTTTTGATTGCATAAACCTAGGGGTAGTTATATTTTCTGTCATGGTTTGTTCTAGTCTTGGTTATTGAGTCTAGGGAGACTAGTTTGTGTCCACATAGACCGATTTGTCTGTAAACAAGGAGGAATTTATCAATTTCTTCAGTCCTTTCAGGTTTGATTCTCATACAATGTTTGGAAACAATGAAACCTAAAATTATGCCTTCATCAACTGTGAAAACATATTTTTTGGAATTGAGAGATATACTACTTCCTACATCTATTGAATACTCTTCTCAAATGGGATATATGATATTTTTTGTCTTTGGAGAAGACAATGATTTAATTTGGATAGACTATTACACAATCTTTGATGAGGCCTCTAAAAGCAATTTCCATTTCTCTTTGAAAGGTTTCCCCAATGTTGATCAGGTCGTAGGGAATTTTTCTATATGCACATGTTCCCTATTTAGTCCTAAAAGCAGTTTTCTATTGATCATCATGTGCAACACAAACTCGGTTGTAACAAGAAAAACCATCCAGTAGTGAGAGAATTTTGGAACCAGATACACATTGCAAGATTTGCTCCATTAGAGGTACTAGATAATTGTCTTTCTTTGAAGCTTTATTGACATTTCTGAAATCGAAACAAAGTCATATATCTTCATTATTCTTCCTTACATGTACAAGATTCGAGATCCATTGGGTAAGCCTAACTGGAAAGATTGTTTTGGCAACTACAACTTATTAATCTTGGATTTTACTTGTGGTTCCAAGATCGGGTGCATCTTCCCCATCTTATGCTGAAAAGGCTTGGTTTGTGGCTTCATAGGAATAACATGTTGAATAATATTTGAGTCGTATGTATTGAGATCATCATATTCCCAAGAGAATATGTCTTGTGATCATCATATGCCCAAGCGAACATGTCTTGTGATCTGGATCAGGGTGAGACCTAGTGTAAACTTTTTTAGAAGCCAAAATTTTTAATTTTTAAGAAATATAAACTAATATATACAAACTTTAACAACCTCTGAACATTATTTCTTTATAAGTTAGATTTTATGATTCGTTCAGAAATAAAGTTTTCTTTATCTAGGGAAAATAAATCATAGGATGAAAGTTTGTTCAACTCCCTAGTATGGTCGCCACTGTTGTTGCAAGAGTTGGTTCTAGGTTGTAATAGAGCCAAGCCTTAGCACATTTTTAATGAGATAATAAATCATTGCTTGAAACTTGACTTGGGTTGCTGCAAGCCAATCCCTGAAAACCGCTTTAGAGTGTGTTTTTGACCTAATACACTCAGAGAGGGCTCTCTCAATATCCAAAGGCTCTTTACTCAAGAATATTCAACAATCACAGAAAGAAGGCCAAATTTCTTATTAGACAAGATATTTTGATAAGGTTGGTGGTTGCACAGATTTGAAAAGGCCTATTGGGCGATGGAGTCAAGTAAAAACCAAAGAAAGGGATAATAGCGGTGATTGCGTTACTTGAGGAAAATGAGGCAAAATAAGTCTATCTTTCAGCAATCGATAATCATGATATAGTAGAAGAAAAGAAAAGGAAAATACCATCACAGTGAAAGCATCTAACAAGGATGAATTGTCACTACAACTTTAGAGGAAAAAGACTGGAGGCTAATAACTAGATACAGAGCACTAATCTTGAGTGAATTCTGACTAGTCATCATTGAAACACAACACATATCAATTGTGTGTAAGGAGCATGCAAAATGAATTACAAACAAATTTTAACTCAGTCGATAAAGGAAGAGATAGACAATATGGACATGAAAAAATAGAGAACATATTGAAAGAATCAACTGTGATGAATCTCACATACCAAGTGAACACGTCTCTCCTGCATTACTCCATTCCCGGTCTTCAAAATAACTCAGCTTTCAATAGGAGCCCTCTTCAAAAGAGGTTTCCCCCCTCCTTTGAATTTGTAATAGATCATCATTTTATATAACTCCTCTATCTCTAGGAAGTTGAATCCTCATCGTAGTATTCTTTTTCTAACACCTAAATGAAAGTAAACTAATTATTAACCGTATTTAACTAATCATAACAATAATTCAAACCGATTTATGTTAAAAGCACAAATAATCCTAAATTCCAACGAACTGTCTATAGCAGTGCATGCAATAGATCCGCCTCCATGCGCATGAGTTGCAGTGATGGCTATTAAGGGACACATGTTCCTTATCTAAGGAAAACTCTATTCGATATGGAGCCAAGCTGGTAAGCATTGAGTTTTCTATCTACTCTTGTCCCTATGAGGAGATTGTCGATTAAATTTTCGAATTCTGATAGTTGTTGTTGATTCTGCCCAGTTGCATGAAGATAAATCAGTGGCAACTTTTACAGTGGAAGAATTTCCTTTCCTATATAACATGCAATTTTTACAGTGAACCTCTGCATTAAACTGTCGATGCTGGGCGCAAGACACTTCAAACATTGTAGTCGAAAATGACCAAGGACATGGGAAAGTTGATTTTCCCTCCGATGCGTGGTTGTTCTTCGTGGCCCTCAGATCACACCTTCACAAAGATCATTGTGGGAACATCTTCCCAATGTATCTACAAAATTTCTCCTTGCTATCTGTGTGTGAATACTTCAAAGCTTGACTGCTAGGTTTATAATTAACAAACAAAACCCTACCCATCAATGCGATGAGTATGACTGGGACCACGATCTTGGGCTTCGGGCTTCGAGGGAAGTGGCATATTTACATTCTTCAGACGGTGGTCAAAATCTTGAAATAGAGTGTGGTTTAAATTTTGTGTGGGTACTCTTCGTGGCATTTCTTGCATGCGGTCGGTGCCCTACCATCTGGAGACAACAATATCTATAATTATGCTGAAAGCTTCGATGACTCAGTAGCCAGAGATATTAGGGTTAAGTAATGTTTGATATGTTCACCTTGTTTTCCATAACCTCCTTACCAGACTCTAGTCGTAGCAAGGATACAACACCTTTCCATGATATTTTCAGAATTGTAACCAAATTCCCTCCACCCATAGCTGTTAATACCCCCAACTCATAAAATTTTCTATCATACAGGATACTATATTAACAATACGATGCATGACTTCATTTCTGCCATAATTTATAGAGACGTCATCTTTCTGGTAAGTTGGTATCAGGTCAGAATGGATTTTATACTTCAACAATAAATGGATGAGAGTCTTATTGTTGTACCAAGGAGCTCCTGCCTTGATTTAAGAATTTTTGATTCAGAATGTGATTTCTTGATATTGAAAATTTTCTTTTTGCTTATTTATCAGGTTCAAATGATCTGAAATAAAATCCTCCACTACCAACAGAAACTGATCCTCCAATAAGAAAGAACACTTTTCCAAAGCTCAAGGGGTAGTAGAAGAAAATTTCAAAGATTCCAAAAGCAACTAGATGAAGTAGTCATGTGACTTTCCTCATTTAAATCTTGTTGTAGAAAATGAGTGGAAATAAATTCTACACCATTTTCTTGCCTTTGTGGAAAGAATGTCATATTGAGGGAAAATGTCAGAAGCATCTGCATATTGCAAGTGTTGTTGTGACGCATGTAAAATAGAGATGTTACACTTGTAGTGGGAGACCCCATAACACAAATTTTTGTCCCAAAAGGCCCTACAAGGCCTTCAACAATATGATGCAAGTTAGAGATAATTGGGAGTTGAGATCCCTAGTTGATTGATAAGCTCGATGCGATCCTCAAACATATTTTGAATAAAGACATTGAGTAAAACAATTTCCAACATCTGTTACAACATAGGCTCCATCTAGGGATGGTGCTTTCCTGTAAAGCGCCAAGAACAGTAGACCACGTGCTTTCATCAATTGGGCAACTGGCGATCATCCTTATCGAACTATGAACCTCATCACCAAGCGCCTTGCAACGATCCGAGCAGTGAACGAATTCGACATTTGAGACCAGTGGAGTCTCTTGCGAAATCATGTAGAGTCTATGAAACAAGGAGTCGCCAAGTGAACAATCACAACCAATCAAATTCCTATCCCTTTTTCATCATCAAGAGATAGATCCAAACCTTTGTCATATCCCAGGGTAGATAACTTCGTCCTCCTTCCCCCGGCAACGACACCAGAAAATGTTGTCGCAAGAGTTGGTTCTAGGTTGTAATAGAGCCAAGCCTTAGCACATTTTTAATGAGATAATAAATCATTGCTCGGAACTTGACTTGGGTTGCTGCAAGCCAATCCATGGAAACCGCTTTAGAGTGTGTTTCTGAACTAATACACTCAGAGAGGGCTCTCTCAATAGCCAAAGGCTCTTTACTCAAGAATATTAAGTAATCACAGTAAGAAGGCTAGATTTCTTATTAGATAAGATATTTTGATAAGGTTGGTGGTTGCACAGATTTGAAAAGGCCTATTGGGCGATGGAGTCAAGTGAAAACCAAAGAAAGGGATAATAGCAGTGATCATGTTACTTGAGGAAAATGAGGCAAAACAAGTCTATCTTTCAACAATCGATAATCATGATATAGTAGAAGAAAATAAAAGGAAAATACCATCACAGTGAAAGCATCTAACAAGGATAAATTTTCACTACAACTTTAGAGGAAAAAGACTGGAGGCTAATAACAAGATACAAAGCACTAATCTTGAGTGAATTCTGACTAGTCATCATTGAAACACAACACATATCAACTGTGTGTAAGGAGCATGTAAAATGAATTCCAAACAAATTTTAACTCAGTCGATAAAGGAAGAGATAGACAATATGGCAACGAAAAAACAAAGAACATACTGAAAGAATCGACTGTGATGAATATCTCATATCAAGTGAACACATCTCTCCTGCATTACTCCATTCATGGTCTTCAAAATAACTCATCTTTCAATAGGAGCCCTCTTCAAAAGAGGTTTCCCCCCTCCTTTCAATTTGCAATAGATCATCATTTTATATAACTCCTCTGTCTCTAGGAAGCTGAATCCTCATCGTAGGATTCTTTTTCTAACACATAACTGAAAGTAAACTAATTATTAACCATCTTTAACTAATCATAATAGTAATTTGAACTGATTTATGTTAAAAGCACAAATAATCCTAAATTCCAGCGAACTGTCTATAGCATTGCATACATTAGATCCACCTCCATGTGCATGAGTTGTAGTGATGTCTATTAAGGGACACATGTTCCTTATCTGAGGAAAACTCTATTCGATCTGGAGCCAAGCTGGTAAGCATTGAGTTGTCCATATACTCTTGTCCCTCTGAGGAGATTGTCGATTAAAGTTCAATTTCTGATAGTTGTTGTTGATTCTGCCCAGCTGCATGAAGATAAATTGGTGGTAACTTTTACAATGGAAGAATTTCCTTTCCTATATAACATGCAATTTTCATAGTGAACCTCTTCATTAAACAACAATCTTGAAGTCGACCAATCATCTGGAGTGACTTGTTGACTATGAATTTCACGGCTTCCTTGTAATTTGATGATTGATGCTAGTTAGATTTGGTAGCTGGAAGGGTTATTGGGAATCCAGACATCAAATAATTGATTTTACTGTTGATGCTGGGTGCAAGACACTTCAAACCTTGCAGCTGAAAATAACCAGGGACATGCGAAAGTTGATTTTCTCTCCGATGCGTGGTTGTTCTTCGTGGCCCTCAGATCGAACTTTCATAAAGATCACTTTGGGAACATCTTCCCAATGTATCTAAAACGTTGCTCCTTGCTATCCGTGTGTGAATACTTCAAATCTTGACTACTAGGTTTATAATTGAAAAACAAAACCCTACCCATCGACGCGATGAGTATGACTGGGACCATGACCTCGGCCTTCGAGCTTCAAGGGAAGTGGCATATTTACATTCTTCAGACGATGGTCAAAATCCCAAAATAGAGTTTGGTTTAATTTTTTTTTGGATACTCTTCATGGCATTTCTTGCATGTGGTCGGTGCCCTACCATCTGGAGATGACAATATCTATAATTCTGCTGAAAGCTTCGATGACTCAGTAGCCAAAGATATTAGGGTTAAAGTAATGTTTGATATTTTCACCTTGCTGTCCATAACCTCCTTTCCAAACTCTAGTCATAGCAAGGATACAACACCTTTCCATAATATTTTCGGAATTGTAACCAAATTCCCTCCACCAATAGCTGTTAATACCCCCAACTCATAAATTTTCCTATTGTACAGAATGCTATATTAACAATATGATGCATGACTTCCTTTCTACCATAATTTATAGAGACACCATATTTTTGGTAAGTTGGTATTAGGTTAGAATGGATTTTATACTTCGACAATAAATGGATGAGAGTCTTATTGTTGTACCAAGGAGCTCCTGCCTTGCTTTAAGAATTTTTGATTCAGAATGAGATTTCTTGATATTGAAAATTTTCTTTTTGCTTATTTATTAGGTTCAAATGATCTGAAATAAAATCCTCCACTACCAACAGAAATTGATCCTCCAACAAGAAATAACACTTTGCCAAAGCTCACGGGGTAGTAGAAGCAAAGTTCAAAGATTCCAAAAGCAACTGGACGAATTAGTCATGTGACTTTCTCATTTAAATTTTTTGTTGTAGAAAATGAGTGGAAATAAATTCTATACCATTTGCTTTCCTTTTTGGAAAGAATGACATATTGAGGGAAAATGTTAGAAGAATCTATATATTGCAAGTGTTGTTGTGCCGCATGTAAAATAGAGATGTTACACTTGTAGTGAGAGACCCCAGAACACAAAATTTCTTACCAAAAGGCCCTACAAGGACTTCAACAATCTGATGCAAGTTAGAGATAATTGGGAGTTGAGATCCCTAGTTGACTGATAAGCTCGATGCGATCCTCAAACACATTTTGAATAAAGACACTAAGTAGAACAATTTCCAACATCTGTTACAACAACCACTATGTTAACGCTCCGTAAATTCCCAAAGGTTGTTTGGATGTAGAATAAATTTATCAGAGGTAACTTTATCCAACCACTTCAAAACTGGGATCTATCCCTTCCAGTTTTAGAGAGGGATTTCTCTGTAATATTCAAATATGTTTCAGGTTTTAGATATTAGGCTAGTTAAATAAATAGGAATGTGTTGTTTTATTTTATAAAATGGCTGAAATATTGCTTACGCGTCCATTGGGATATGGGGTCTGTGTTAAGGTTTGAGATCAAAGAACATATTTTATAAGGTTTCTTCACAGGGCAGGATAATGCCAATGTTGGATCCTTTATAATTGAAAGTGATGGATAGCTAAAATATATGAGATAATCAACTATAATAAAGAAGCATTCAAGAATTTATTTATCACAATATCAGAAGACAAACATTTAGATCTTTAAAATCCAAAAATAGAGTATACGAAGATAAATTCTGGAACTTTAACTTCTTTTAAATGATCAGATATAGAAAACAAAATGATAATGAAGGAAGACAAACCATTCAACGACGAGGAGTAAACATCACCAACAGTTAACATGCATGAATCATGTGAATCATCCTTTTTATTACTGGTAGATCTCTTCAAAAATATTACAGTTTACAACTTGCTTAGGCGTAAAGATTGTTGGGTTATGAAAAAGGTACAAATATCCTCCTTATTCCCACAGTTTATGATACAATCTTGAGTGAATTTTTTGTTAATTAGGGATAAATAGAATAGAAAATGATTAATATGTCTTCTAGTGATATTATTGAAGTCATGATGAATAGATTCTAAAATACGGTTGGAATTGTTTGATTTTGTTACAGGATTGGTTAAATATTGTCAAAACCAAATTAGCAAAGGAAATCTTGAAGATGCGTGAGCCATTGGAGGTTAAGGACCTTTGGTGAAAAAGCAGTTTTAAAGATGATTCAGTTTTCTATATTGTAACTTTATAATAATAAAGCAATCTTGAGGATCTTTCAATCCTCGGGATGGATTGATTTACTCAGATTATTGTATATATAGAGGATAATAGATCCTAAAAGACAATCTAAGAATTACGTTCAAGTATTCAGACTTGGAGTTACTCTGCACAAGCCATTTTTGTGAATGATGCACCAACTATGAAGTTAATAAAAAATTTGATCGTTCTCACCATATACTGAGTTTCTCGTAGTAGTGCTTATAAGGACCAAGGGCCTAGTCTAAAGGAGCTACTGTTTCAGCTGTAATTGTATCGAT
>JASDQU010354852.1:0-12029 GCA_032191745.1 Picea mariana
CACTAGAAATCGAGAAGACATGTGTCGAAATAAAGAAAAGAATCATCGGTAAATCCTCTCAAATGATTGCTGCCAACAACTCAAGGGATTGTGGAGATAAGAAAATATGAGCTAGCAGGGTAGTTAATATTTCTATGATTCCTTAAGGTTACATGGACTACAGGTAGGTGCCAGAAGTGTGCAAGGATTTTTTGTCAGTCGAGCAAGTAGAGAAGAGAAGAAAGAGATAGCATTCTCGAGTAGAGAAAGATATAAAAGGAAGTAATGTTATCAGAAATGGGGATATATAGATGTTGAGGAGAAGAGATTTATTGAGTCCTTAGTATTGATCTTTCTCTCATCTTGTTGTACTATGTAATGATCCCAAGCCATTATGCAAGGATCATCACTGTTTTGGTGTCTTTTAAAAACTTTTTCCTGGTTGTGGTATTTCGTCAAACACTTTGCTGATCTACTTTTTAGATGTGTTTATATGTGTGTATGCAGCAAATAACAGAAAGAGATAACCATGGAACATACCTCAACCATATGCAATAAGATAGACAAGACAAAACATCTCAATTCTTCTTTATTCATAAAATAGAGAAACCTGCTACAATGAAGATGCCGATTTGGAATGCTCAACAGATGGCCAAGAAGATAGAAAATAGATAAGAGCTCCTACAAAATGCTCCCACTAATAAAAAAGATGCCTCCAAAGGCTGAATAAGAAATGAAGATCAATACAAGCAGATCTGAATGCCAAACTCTCCATTTGAAGAATGCCATGCTCCAATAGAAGGCTAAAATCCTCAATAAATCGGCCCTGTTGCCAGAAGTGTCCAATCACCCTAAGAAATATGCCAACTGATAGATCGAGTGATGGTAAGAACAACCCAGGTTCTTGAATCTCCAATATCCCTCTCAATCTCTGTAGATTTGAAATCCCCCACTGAATGGTGTGCCCCACTAGATGACTGAAGCCCTAGATAATTCGGCCCTGCTGAAGGAGGCCTCCAAATGCTCTAAAACTCTCTAGAAATATAGATCAGGACACTGCAAGTCACTAGGTAAAGTCTCAAGGTCATATCTAAAGTGTAACCCCTCCAAATGGACTAGATCTGGATCTCAAAAACACCCTCCTTCTCTTCAATTCGCCCCACTGCTCAAGAAATAATCTGAGCCATAAAACTATCTCAGAAAGCACTAGATCTGATGTCCAAGGCCTTGTAATGAAAACCCAAGTGATAGAATCCTCAACGGCCCTTCCAATCTCCTATAGCAAATCTCTCTCCAAAGATGGGGCACCCCCCTTGCTGGAAACCCCCAATGGTGCGCCCTCCTCCTCTTCTTGTTCCTGTGGCTATGTATAACCTCCTGCACTGATGTAGATCTGACTAGAATGATGTGGGAGAGTATTTCATCTCCGAGACCAAGCTTGGGACAAGCTAGGTGGAATCTTTCACCACCGAATTGTCCTCTAGGGTTTGTTAAGTCAAAACCCTCAAAACCCCCAAGAGATGGGCTCACTAGCTAAAGCCAGATATCAAACTGATAAACATACATTAATGAATGAAAAGAGGCCCTTGCCTTTCCTTTATAATTTTTGGCTCACCTTGTCCCTCCAAAGTGGCTTTCATTTTATTAATAATTAATTAATTAATTAAATCACTTTAATTAATTAATTAACCTTTTTACCTTTGAAAAGCTCCTTATCTCTCCTTGTGGCTTCCCTGGCCATTGAAAGCCACTTCTAGCCATTCCATCCTGTAGTGTTTCTCTTCCCAATTCCAATGAGCTATTACACTGAGAGGTTCCTCCAAGCAATGTGCCCAAAATGACCTCTTAAGTGAATTCCATTGACTTATAGCTCAAAATAGTCAAAATCATGGAAATCGTCGGAATGCAACGAAACCAAAGCCAACCTGTGTGGAATGGCTCATAATGATGGAATATGATCATCAATGCAAGCTGGACCCCATAATGCCTCTCAAATACCCCTGTACTCACTCTAGCATCCATCTGGCTACACTGGTCATCATAAATCTCTACCCTGTGATGATGTCCCAAAGTGGGGACACTACATAATATTGTAATATGTGCATATTCAACATCTTCTAAATTGTACATTTTTTACAGAATGGCACCTTGTGCCCAATATACAAAATGGTAGTCATTGGTCACTCATTGACCACTACAACCCTCACCACCCTCATGAGCATCCTAGAAATTCATCTTTCTTCTTTTGCTTGAAGAATCACCTTGAGTGGTTTTGGGCCTGTGAATGTTTCGTCATTCCAAAGACTACACAAAGAAAAAATGTTGTTGTAAGTTTTTTTTTTCCACAATGAATTAAAATAATTACACAATTATACTTTGAAATTCAGTATAAGATAACTCACTACAGATGGTACTGGAAATCGTGAGGGTGTTACCCTCCTCCGAGACCCTAATCTCTCAATGATGCCACCCTCTGTCAGTTACAAGTATAAAATCATGAAATATAAAAAAATATGCATAACATCAATTCCATTAATGATACATAAAAATTAATCATTGACACATTATGTCACTGTGAATATCTCAGGTCTCTATGGAGAGTCACTAATAAGTTGAGTGATCAGTTGTACAACCTACTCCGAGGAAACATATACAGTGGTAGCCTTGGTGGATTATGCAAATATAAATGGTGGTGGGGGTGGGTTGCATACAGGTGCATCCACTATGGATGGATGCGATGAAAGAGGTTGTGCGGATGGGTGAACTATGGGTGCATCCACTGAGGATGCATGGAATAAGAAATATGTTGGGGGTGGGTGGAGATGTACCCCCATGGATTGTAAAAGTGATGGAATAACCCTTGGCCTGGATTAAGGTAACTCAAAATTTATGGGAAGGTTTCCAAGGAGAGGACTAGTACTAAAACTATCAAAAGTATCAATACTCTGCATACAAATTAATAATATTGAACTATTAGTAAAAAATAGTAAAATTCAACAACATAAATACACACATTTTTATATTTAAATGATATCTAACTCTAAACATGATACATCTGATGCAAGTGACTTGTCTATCCAAGATGGACACTGCTTGAAATCGATTGGTCCCACAACTTGTAGAAACACAAGAACATTAAACATTTGAGGATGTCATAAAATAAGGAAATCACTATGGTGAATTTATCAAATGTGACACATACCAGTGTATGGAGTAGACAGATTGATCAGGATACCTTTACTACTACATCAGTGGTGGAGACAAACACTGATGCATCTATGGGCGTAGAGGCTCTGCTATACATGTGTGGCAACTACAAAACAACGTATAATAAAATATCAATATAAATACAAAAAATACTATATAAATATATAACAATGAAGAACATAGACATGGTTAAGATACTAACCTCTTGCATGAATATCTATTGCCCAATAACATCAATAGGCCCATATCAAGTCTTGTTGTAACTCGAGAAATTGTGAGGTTCATATGGACAAATGTTATGTCTGTGTTCCCTATTTTCATTACACTCTGTTGTATGGGGTGAAGCTCTGACCCCTCTATCAATGTCACTAGAAAGCACCTCCTCCCGAGATAGTGCAACAAAGATACCATGTTTCACTGGGATCCAATTCAATGATGATGTAGCTACATGTACTTGTTGCAAGTTCACTACAACAGGAGGATGTTGGGAAGGGGGCTAGGCCTTCACCTGGGGGGACAAGGACCTAAAATGGGATCATTCATAGCATGCTCTTGGTCCTATTAAGACCTGCAACCCATCCCTTAGAACTCACCAATGTCGAAGTAGTTAACATGGTGACCCATAATAAATGTTGGCCATAATTTTCTCAAAAAACATAAAGGCACCTCCTTGTTATTGGACGAAGGTTTATCAAATACCATGTACCACCTATCCATCCATTTTTGACTAATTTGTGGGTAGATTCACCACTAAATGCAAGTATATTTCTTTTTGATAGGTGGTTATTTTCTAGTTCATGGATCAACAAAAAGATACATCAGTTGTTGTTTTGAGATACCCAAGTCTGTAACTTGGTTTCTATCCAGTCCAATGTGGTAAAACTCATACATTCTAGCCCTATATTAAGAAATAGAAGTTAATTAACCTTGGTAAATTACAATTGATCTCACAATGACATCCAATGAAGTGGCCAAGTAATATCTACTGGGTTCTCTCATTCCCCTTAATTCATTTACCAATGTTCTAAATGTGGCCAACCCCTCATCAATTTAAGTGTCTATGTTGGGTGATTGTGGTGGGTTGGGATTTTTCTCACCTTGGTCTTCTTGTGGGTGGTTTACATTGTCTATGGGTTCCATTTTATAATATATGTTGTAATTTAATAAGGCATGGAATGTAAATTAGGTCGATTTTTTAATATATATATATATATATATATATATATATATATATATATATATATATATATATATATATATATATATATATATATATATATATATATATATATATATACACACACACACACATATTTTAAGAAATAAAAAAAAAACCCATAAAATAATCACATTTCTTGTAAATTCTCTACCAAATACTTTTAAAGGGGAAATGTTAAGCAATGTAATAGGTGACGCTCTCTAAATTTTATATATGATATTTCTTTATAAGATTACAAATTTATATAACTTACATTCTTTTAGAATATATTAAGTTAATTGAATAAAACTTAAAATTACTAAATTTTGAGGAAAATAAGAGAAATATTTAACATACCTGGCTTGAGTGAGACACAGTGGCGAGATCGTTACTCTGATCCTCCTATATGTTTTTTCAATGAATGTAAAAATGTGAGCACAACGTGTGAAAATGGGCACAGATTGTGTTCATGGCCCGTTAAAAATGGTATGACAGAGGAACATGCACTTGTGTTCCTAAGAACACACACACATTCCTTCCAACAAGCTTGTGTGGAAAGCTGATTGGAGGTTCGATCTTTTCCAAAAATATAGAATTAGGAACGTGTGCGCCTTCCTAAGATTGTGCACGTGTTCCTGCAAGTGTACATTGCTATTGACCTCCTCTCCACTTTTTCTTCCACCAATTTTGTGCACACACCCATAAATTATTAATATATATACAATATACAAACATTTATGTCCACAATTTTCCATTAGTATAACTTATAAACATTTTCATTATAACATTCACGTATTAATTAAAGGTTGAGTACAAAATTGAGTGAATTAAGGTGAGGAACCCTTAATATTTGAAATCTAATTTTGGATAAGAGAAAATAATCATCTGTGGTGAAGCGCAAAAGAAAAATATTCCCAATATAACTTTACTTGAGACATCGTCTTTATCGCATGAATCTGCATTCAATGCACAAATCACATGGATCCGAACATAATATTGATATTTTATACATCTATTAAATAAAACCACACACTCAAAATCATGAAATCCATAACATGGCTATTGAGAACACAATTTGGGTTTGCATGGAATCTTGACAATGGGTTAGATATCCACATGGGTTTGGTTTTCAGGAAATAATTCTAACTAGCACTTCTATTCTAGTGGTTTTTAATTTGGAGGATGGATTGAGACAACTCTTTGGTGGTAAAATAACAATAAAAATGTCAGTTTACTTATCTACCGCGTGCGTGAGCTCCGAGGTAACCCTAATTGTCTTCTCCCCTACGGTCACCATGGATTCCCCTAGAGGGGAATCTTGTGCCCCCCCTCTGCATCTACCTCCGCCTCCCCCCCTTAGAAGACATTGAAAAATTCACTTCCTTGGTCACATCCCTCCCTAAGCAATCGAAGTAGTCCTAATCAAGGTTTATCAATAAATCAAAATACATTCTCTCGGTGCTGGTCCAATCAGGTTCACGATCTCTAACTCTTTGTGTTTTTAGAGAATGGTATAATTGGACAATTTATGGGGATCTAGCCCTCACCCAGATCAGTTTCTATATGGATCGATAGAAACTCAAAGTTTATTTTGTTAGGTAGGATTTCCCACTCTTTCTGTGGTCGTGTTTTTTTTCTTTTCTCTTTGTGAATAAGGAAGATCATGAACTTATTTTCATAATCACATTGTATTTCATGGGGGATCAAGGAATTTACCTAAACCATTGGAATCTTGAATTCAATCCAAAAAATGACATACCTTCGGTCCTTCAAGTATGGGTCCTCCTCCCTTTTCCGCCTTTGCATTTTTGGAATGATGATACTCTTTAACCTATTGGGAGTTTCTTGGCTAAATATATAGTTCATGCTAAACCAAGGGATAATATGTAGTCTTATGCCAGAATCTGTGTGGAGGTTGACCTGGAAAAAATTCTTCCTGAAACTATCAAACTAACCCTAGACAACTAGACCTACCTCAAAACAGTCGATTATGAGAAAATTCCATTCAAAAGAAGGATCTTCCATGAATATGGCCACTTTGCTAAGAGTTTCCAAAAATTCCCACCTAATTAGTCTGCAGGGGAAAAAATGAACACTAGAAGTGGCCAAAAAGGAAGAAGATAAAACCTAAGTAATGACCCCTGCCAAAAAAATCCCCTCCTCAAGAGGCAGCTCCCTCCAATCCAAAATGTCAAGAGGCTCTATCCTCTTCCTCCATAGGAAAAAGTAGAGATCACATCCCCACTCACAACCAGTATGAAATCCTATATGATATGGAATAAGATCCAACAGAAAACCCCAAATATAAGCACTGAGATTCAATAGGACATATTGGGGATCTCCAGTCTCCCCCAATAATTGAACAACCAATCCCGCAAAAGGAACTTGAAGATTGTGATATTGTTGAAATATCAGAGGAAGAGATGGATCCAAGTTCCACGATCCTGTATACCTCCAAAAAACTAAAAGTAAGGTCAAATAATCAAAGATGAGAAGCAGTTTCACATAAGGATCACATTGATTTGGGAAAAAAACCCATGTAGTATCCACTTACAAAAAAGGAGTCGGGGCCCTCCAAAAATCAGAACAGTTCATACCCCTCGAAGGGGGGAAACCCTAAGTCATCCTCCAAATGATTAAGATTATGTCTTGGAATTGTAGGGGACTCAGAAGCGAAAATAATAAATCTTTTGTCAGAAGTCTGAAATAGGTAGAAAATCCTCAAGTTCTCCTACTCCAAGAAAAAAAATGACTCAGATGTTCTTCAAGAATTTAAATTCATATGGAATTCTACTACATGGAGAAAATTCATCCCACTTGGCCCTTTTGGGGGGTTCTGTACCCTTTGGAATCCACAATTCTTCAAAATGGAAAGCTCGGAATGCACAACCAATTTGCTTCTAGTCACTTTGGATCATATTCCTTCAAGTAAGACCTATTCAATCCTTAATATATACAGGACTTCAGTTAACAAAGACAAAGCTATTTGTTGGAATTGTCTACTCTCCTTTCAAGGAGTAGTAGACTTTGTGCCACTCATTTTTGATGGAGACTTTAATACTACTCTTCATTCAGTTGAAAAAAGAGAGGGGACAATACTTTGTGATGCCACCAAGGAATATATGGAGGATTTGTTGGTCAAGTTCGAGTTAATGGATATTAAACATCCTCATGGTCTCTTTACTAGTTTCAATAAGAGGGAGGGCCTTGGTCACATTGTGACCAGGATCAATATGTTCCTCATTAGTAGAAATAACTTGGAAGAATCAATTTCCCCCCTGCCCTGGATCCTCCCTTGGGAGAGATTGGATCACCATCATATTACCCTTTATCTCTCATCCCCAATACCCTTGGGTCCCATCCCCTTTTGGTTTAATCCTCATTGGGCCCAAGACCCTTCCTTCTTCAAGTTGGTGTCGTCATTATGGAATAGTTGGATTCTATGCTTCCCTATTTTCATTTGGGAACAAAAGCTGAAATCCACCAAAAAATTTATTAGGGAGTGGTTCAAGACTAAGGAGGTTAGTGAAAAAAAATTTGTTCAAGACCTCATGGTTCGAATGGAGGAGATGCATATTAGAATGGAATCAACCTTGATCACTTCCTCTTTACTTATATAAAAGAAAACTAACTTTAAGAGGTATCAGAAAGTTTTAAAAGTAAAGGAGGAGGATTGGAAACTAAAGTCATGTAGCCTTTCGCTCTAGTCCAGTGACCACAATAAAAAATTTTCCCATTTCCAAGACAAAGCATGCATATGGAATAATAAAATCTCATATATCATGGGAGGGGATGGCAACTTGATTTCAGGTCAGGATCAACTTAAACAAAGAGAAAAGGAACCATGTGAAAAATTGTACTCATAAGATGGGAAGGGGAACATTTATTCCCAAGAGACTCTCCTTAGTCACATTCCCATCCTTATAAACAAAGTAGAGAAGAAAGATCTCATCAAACATATAACAACAAACGAAATTTTGGGGGTGTTGAAGCAAATGAACCTGGATAAGGCCCTGAGACCAAGTGGATTTTCTCCCACTTCTACCTCCTTTGTTGGAATATAATAAAGTAGGATTTGACCCCTATGGTTAAATATGTGCAAAAATTAGAAAGAATGGGAGGTAATACCAATTCATATTTTTTATCCCTCGTACCCAAAGAATCAAATCCTTCCTCCATTGCCCGATTCCACCCAATATACCTCTGCAATGTGTCCTATAAAATTATATCCAAAATCATTGCCAACCTTTTTCTCAAACTCATCTCAAAAAGTCAAGGGGGATTTGTGGAAAAAAGGCAAATGATAGACAATATCTTGCTAGTCCAGGAAGCCTTACACTCCAATAAAATCCAAGGAGAAAAAGGGATGGTAATAAATATGGATATGACTAATTCCTTTGACAGGGTTCGACAAATATTTTTGTTTGTTGTTATATCTAGGTTTGGGTTTGGAGCATACTTCCTAGCATGGATTTTGTCCTGCATTAGAAACCCTTGGATATCCCCTATTATAAAAGGGAGACCGACAACTTTATTTCGTCTTTCACAAGGTCTTATATAGGGATGCCCATTATCCACCTTACTTTACACATTGATGGTAGAAGCTCTAAGAAGAATATTGGAGCAATCAAGAAGCAACAAAAGTATCCCCGAAATAAAAATCTCTATGAGAAAAAGAAGGATTCGTAGAAAGAAGGATTAACCATTCCCAATTTGTAGATGATACTATATTGCTTGGGAGTGGATTCTATGATTATTTCCAGATGATTTAAAGAGATTCTACACCAATTTAAGAAATCTTCGGGAGGTAAAATAAACATGAAAATATCCACATTTATGTATGGAACATTAACTCGAGAATAACTACAAGTATCGTCAATGTTCTTCAGTTCCCCCTTATTGGAGAAATGGTCCACTTTCAAGTATTTGGGTACTCCCATTTGTCTTCACTCCCTACCCAGCTCAGCTTGGACCCCTATTGTTGATAAAATAAAATATAAATTCATCTAGTGGGGCTCTCAATGGATAAAACTAGCTGGTAGGGTAGTGCTCAACAAATCAATTCTTTCTTCCCTCCCCATATTCCAATTCTCCTCTCTTTTGGCACTAGCCAGCATTAAATCCAATATTTCTTAGTAGATAAGGAAATTCCTCTGGCAAGGAGGAAATACTAATACCAAATGAATCTATATGATAAAATTGAAAATGGGTACTAAAACCCTTGGGGGCCGGGGCATTTTAGATCCATCTTTGTCTAATCTGGCATTGGGGGCCAAACTACTATGGAGATTGGTTACTAGGAAGATTGAATGGTTGACGAAGGTTCTACTCTCTAAATATTTTTCTAGACATAGGCTTCAATGTTTGGATGACGCCACATCTAGCCACACAAGCTCCCCAATTTGGAAAATTTTAAAGGCCTCCCTCTCGTTGTACCAAAGTAAATCTTACTGGATCTTAGGCAATGTCCGTCTAATTTCTATTGGAAATGATAGAAAAATGGGTAATCCCCCCCTCCTCCAAAACCAAGCTTTTCAATGTGCATCCTTTTCTCTCATGGATTTCGGATCATGGAATTAATTCCCTGTATAACCTTTCAAAATGACATTCCTCTGGATCATGGGCAAGTTGGCACCTTGATGATATTCCTATGCATCTTCATCAGTCCTTACATGATCGTTTTTAGCACCTCAAAGGTTGTGACCCCTCTCACCATGCTGACAAAGACTCCCATGGATGGGGGAGTGGTTCTTATTCATTTCTAACATGCTATGAAGCCCTTATGGGTCAATCTTTCCTTCCCCCAAAATCATCAACGTGGAAAAGAATTTGAAATACAGAATGCCTTCCAAAGATCAACATATTTTGCTGGACCCTCGTGCATGGGAAGACCCTAACAGGGGAAAATATGCAGAAAATAGGGTTCATAGGATCATTTAGATGTCCCCATCTACTGCGAGGATGAAAAAACTCTCTCACATATGTTTATGGAATGTTTCTTTTCCAAATTAGTACAAGTGTTGGTCTTACATCATGTACACTAGTTGATCAGTTGGCCCACCTCTCCCCCTCATCTCTTCAGGAGTTGACAAGATTCATACCATGGATCCTTATCTAGTAAGTAAACATTTAAAACCATGTTAATGGAAGTACCAAAGTTTACTATTTGGAAAATCTGGCTGGTGTGAAACCGAGCCCTATTCTCAAATGTCTCATCCTCTCTTGAACAAGTGACCAACATAGGTCTAGTCTTAATGATCGAACACTTCAATCAAAAGAAACTCAAGAATGATGTCAAGAGCCAATTAAATCAGGAACAAGACAAATAGCTTCAAAGGTTTCTTCACTCTCATTCTCAACCAATCTTTATCCTCCACTCATCTAGTCTGCAAAGCTCTGCACAATCTCAATGGAAGTTACATCTCTCAGCTTAGGAGTTTGATGCTTGGTTTAAGTCTCATAACATGCATATTCTATGTTTTGAAAGAGCCTCTAAGGGAAACCCTGGGGTGGGTGGGGTAATCCTTTCACTAGGAGGACACACTAGTCTAAACTACTCATGGATCCTAGCCATAGCAATAAATAACCAATCCTAGCCATAGCAATAAATAACCAAGAAGAAGCGTATGCGCTCTTTCAAAGATTGTTAATGGCTGGACAACACAATCTGGATTCCATCTCAATCCTTGCAGATTCGAAAGGTGTAATACAACATTTGAGGAGCAATTCACTGGCAACAAATATGAAACTCTGAAACATATTTAAAAGCATTCAAAAACAACCGGAGGCTTTCCACTCTTTCTCTCCCCTTCATGTTCTTCATCAAAACAACTCCAAAGCAGAATTCCATGCCAATCAAGCCATCTGTGATCCAATGGGCACTCTCCGACTGAATGATATGGCTTCTATCCATCCCATTCCATGATGATGTGCACGTATCCCTTCTTAATCATATTTTGGAGGTCCGTTTGGATCCACTGGCTACTATTTGGTCACAGAAATAGCCCCACCACCTCCAAGTCAGATGGTCTCCTTCGCTGGACATGTGAGTCCCCTGGTTTAAGCGTGTTGTGCTCCCAACGCCTCCCTGTGGATCACTTTCCATATTCTTCCCCCCTCGTCCTTTGTCTTCCTGTAATGTTCTATCCTACGTGCTCTATTTCTTATCCCTTCCACCTTTTCTCTTCAGTTTTGTCTGGCTCGCCCTCTCCTTTACGGCTCCCTTTGTCTCCAGTGCATCATTAGAGCTCTTAGTTTCATCACCCATTCATCGTCGTTGATTTGAAGGTTCTAATGATACAAGATAGGAGGTGGCGACTATCAGCACATAGGAAACAAATGTTAAAGGGCATTCAGAGGTGGTCTAGGTCATGATGGTCAACACTCTGCCAACCGCATAGATTTCTTCATGTTGTTTTGTCTTGAGCTAACTGTTAATAGTGATATTGGGAGCAAGGACACTACAACCATGGACAATCGACGCACTGGAATTGCTCGTTGGAGGAACAAATTGCAGGTTGAAGAGCACGCTGAGTTAGTTAATTCATCCTAGGATCTCCATATCATACTAAAAAACCTCTCAAATCAGATGCTTACTACCATGGAGCTACTAGGGGAGAAATGTGAAGGGAAACACTAGCTTTAG
>JASDQU010354855.1:0-12029 GCA_032191745.1 Picea mariana
GAGAGGATAAGGCGTATGGCTGAAACGATTTGAGGGGGGCAGATGCGAGGGGAACTCTGGCAATTTTACGCAGAGTGAGTGATCGCAGAGAGGAAGGATTGCAACCTTCGCTCCTAGGCACTGGCAGACCGAGAGACGCAGGTCTCGGGACATCGTGGTCTCAGCTCGGGGGTGGCTAGTGGTAAATCCAGTAGGAGTCGCTACGCCTATGGTTGGGTGGAAACGAGCACCCCTCTCAGCAGTCACTTCCATTGCTGTAGTTATTTCTGATAAGTGTTTTACTTATATTGCATTCTGAAATTTATATGCTGTCACATATATTCATGGAATATGGAATTGTAAATGTTTCCTGTGAAGGAATTGTCTGTACAACAATTGTAATATGGAGTAGATGTTAGCTCATAGAACTTGTGAAATTGTGAAGAATCACAACATACGAGTATCCGCGTAGTGTTTGATGCAAATAAGTTGATATATGCTTATTACAAAGGATATCATGCACGAATTACGTCAATAAAATGAAGCTAACCATGCCCAGCTGCCCTCGGGAAGTTGTCTTACTTTACCTGCTCTCGGGAATGTCCCGGTAAGAATCTCTTCATAGAGATTTCCTCCTCGGAAAGGTTCACCCAGAACCCAGAATAAGGATTTGAACGCACAGGCCTTATTAATTCTGTACGAGGAAGAACGATCCTATTGAGGTTCTAAGATAATAGTGTTGTGCGATAAGTAAGTCGACGGATGAGATCTCGTCGGAGTGAACCATAGTCATTCGCAACCATTAGATTGACGAAGTAATGCAGGCGTTACATGCCTTGCCCTCTCTCATCGTGAGCAACTAGAAATTGGGACCGTAAATCCCAAGACCCAAAAGAACGAATCTGGACCATTAGATCTCGGTTCACATCACCTGACAGTCGTTGGATCCAGAGAAGCTGCGCAGGGGTAGACGTGCGAGGAAGTGATTTGAGCCATTAGATCTGGAGTAGAAATCCCGTAAACCATTGGATCGGAAAGAGTTACACCGGAGCTAAACTCTAGTGTGCAGAGGAAGAGTCCTAGCCGTTGATCTCAGCAGGACACGTGTCGGCGTTCTGGGAGGCATCGAGATTTCACTCATCGGAGATTTTAGTAGTGTAGAACCGTTACACCATGAAATCGTGATATACGATTTCCCGATCGAATCTGAACCGTCCATTATGCGTGACGCGTGTCAGGAGATCCGGGGGGGGATCGGGATATTTGCCATCGGGAAATCGGCATTCCCGTGGACAAGTACTCGGGGAAATCCAAGTGAAAACCCCGACAAAATCTGAGTCGTCCAACAGCAGGGACACGTGGCAGAGGATCCCAGAGAATCGGAGTTCGGCATATCGGGGTTCTTGAATACATAGAACTCTTGCCATCCGGAATCGCGATCCGCGATTTACCGATAGGATCTAAGTCGTCCATTCGAGGGACAGGTGTCGGGGATCAAGACACTATCAGAGTTTGACGCATCGGAAAAATCGGAGTTCTCGAGGCCATGAGAACCAGGACACCATAAGTCCCGAAACCTCGAGAATCAATCCGGGCCGTCCGTCCGCGAGGACAGGTGGCAAGGGATCGGGTGCCTTCGGAGTTTTGTTCATCGGAGTTTTCGATGGTAAGAAAATAGTGCAACAGGAAATCGCGATCCGTGATTTCCCGATGAGATCTGAGTCGTTCATGACAAGGACGCGTGTTAGAGGATCCTGAGGGATCGGGGTTCGGCAATTCGGGATTCTCGATGACAAGAAACTCATGACAGGAGGAATTGCGAAATCCCGAAACGCGACGGTTCCCCTAGTCATAGCACTCCAGTGGAGAACAGGTGTCACCCCATGCCATCATAAGGAGTGTGGGCCATAGGCGCCAGAACAAGGGACAGATGTCGGAAGACCAAGCTTGGCCGTGAGTCCACACCAAGTGGCATCGGGGATCGGGGAATCGGAATTTGCGAAGGCTTGTGCATCGCGACATCATAAACCCCGAAACCCCGATGGGTAGCTATAGAGCTGCGGACATATGGTAGCAGGTCACATGAGAACGGAGCTAGCCTAGAGGGCTAATGCGTTAGGGGCATATCGGGGATCGGAGAATCGATAGTTCCGAGGACTCGTGAATTGCGACATTGGAAATCCTGAAACTCCGATAGGAGTTGTCCCGAAAGGAGGTAAGACCACGGCCATAAAAGAAGTGAACCACAGGCTTGGCCTGGGAAGCTAATGCGTGAGGAGCGCATCAGAATTTGGAGGATCGCGAGTCATGAGGGTGAATGAGTTTTGACATTAGAAACCCCGAATCCCGATATTGAACCAGGGATTGGCGCTTCGCTAATGCAGGTTTTTGGAGATTTCTCATTTAAAGGGGGATTAACCCCAAAAAATTTTTAAATTACGATAGTGGGTATGTTACATACAATGGAAAACGGGCTCCTTCGTGCACCTGCAAGTTAATCCCCTCGCAACTCCTCCGCGGTCTGACGGCCTGCAGGGTTTCGCAATTCTGCTCGACAATTTCAAGTCATCGATTCTCTTCCTCTTGAAGAGTTCTCCGCTCCACCACCTTCGTCCTGTGTGAACGAAGAAAAGGTACTATTCCTCTTGAGCTTTTCCAACTCTGACTCCTTCAGAGATTTCTCGAGCACGCTCCCTGTGTTCGACCTTCAACCACTCCCAACAGTGTTTGAAGTTTTCTTCAAGTCCTGTGCATCTACTATCACAGTAATCCTGGCCTTCTCCCTTCTCAGACTTGCTACTGAGATACCAAACTCGACCTGCACTCACCTACACGGTTCGAATATTCCGACACAACCCTGGGTCGACGAGAATAAGAGCTTCCCAGTTGAACCTCCTCAACGCACTCTATGCGGAGGAATTCGACTGCACTCTATGCAGGAATCTCCTGGCTCGAACAATGAAACGATTTGAGACTTATTCTCTCTTTTCCCCCAGATTTCTAATCTGCCATGAGATTACATATACAGCATATACGAAGAAGGCATAAAGAGAAGCAAGCATGCAACAACATAAAATCAATAACACACAGAGAACAATCACAGCCATGAAATTGAATCAGCTTTCCTATTAATTCAATATCTGTACATGGGGATTCTTCACCAGTTCTCTGCTTTTCTCTTCTTGCTCCTGAATGCTAATGCTCCATAGTCTGAATGCTGCTAATGTTACAATGATACAAAGGAGGGTGTCTATACTCTGTTTTCCCTCTCGAAAGCAAACTGTCTAATCTAACCTTAATTAATTTATCTACTTGCATTAAATCTAATAAATGCCTCAGCTACCTAAGGATGAGAGCTTATCTGCTCAAGGCCCGTTACAATGTACAAGTGTGCTTTGTTATGAATGCTTTCATTCAAACGGCGGCGCAACAGATATCAAGGTGATTCAAAATTTGGTGCTGGCGCTGTCCAGCTGTTCTTTCGCCTCCACGGGCTGGCTCACTTGATGAGGTGTGGATGCTCCTACATCAGAATTCTACCATTTAAATAATTTCTAGATAAATTTAGATAGGTTAAGCTGCTAAGATTTCCTATATGTGGAGGGATTCTTCCTTCTATCAACTTTTGTGCTAATGTCAATAAAGACAAATTGGTAGAAAGCTTGCCTATGGAAAGGGGTAAGACACCCACTAGTTTAGTCTGTCTCAAATCTAGTTCTTTTAGGTGGGAACAATTGGTAAGGGCTATAAGAAAATACATGGTTGTAACACTCCCACTGCAAAGCTGATTAGACATCAAATATAATATTTCAAGGAGGACTAGCTTACCCAACTCTATCGGCATGTTCCCACTCAACATGTTGTAGCTTAGGATGAGCTCTCTGAGTTTTGAACAATTTCTAATGGAATTTGGTATGTTTCCACTAAGTTGATTTCCCCATAAATAGAGCTAACTCAAGTTAACCATATTTGACAAAGAAGTGGGAATGCTCCCTGTGAATTTGTTTTCGAAAAGGACCAAGCCAGTCAAAGTGGAGATATTTGACAAAGAAGCAGGAATGGTGCCTGACAATTCATTTTTAGAGAGGTAAAGTATTTGGAGACTAGTGAGTTGACCTAATTCTTGTGGTATACTTTCGATGAGTTTGTTTATGTAAATTGTCAACTCAATCAATGCGGACATATTTGACAAAAAAACAGGAATGGTGCTTGATAATTCATTCTCATGGAGATGAAGAGTTTGGAGATTAGTGAGCTGGCCCAATTTTTGTGGCATACTCCCTGTGAGTTTGTTTGTGAAAATTCCCAAGTGAACCAAAGTGGAGATATTTGACAAAGAAACAGGAATGGTGCCTGATAATTGACAATAACACACTAGTGCGACACTTCTTTGCAATCTCTAAAATAATCAAAACTGAGAGGTTTCCAAAGGAAGATGAATGGTACCTGTGAGGCTGTTTGCTCCTAAGAAAAGCCCCTGTAGATGAGTTAGGAAACCCAACTTCTGGGGAATACTTGCAGTCAGATCATTGTAGGAGAGCGCCAAGTTAGCCAAATTTGTGCAATTGCCCAAATCACTGGGAATGTTTCCCTCCAATTGATTGTTGTACAACCAAAGCTCCTTCAAACGAAAAAGGCATCCCAACTGAGTTGGGATATAACCATGGAGCGCATTGTTGGAAAGATTGAGTGAGTGGAGAAACATCAAATTGCAGAGGTAAGGAGATATAGAGCCGCCCAATTCATATATTATTGGGTCCATATTTTATAGGTCTGAATAGGCTTGTATGCATGCTTCCCTTCAATTGTTGGATCCATCGAAGGAAGTCTCAAGCGCAGTACACAAGACACAGGTTGTTGGGTCCATCGAATTCTCATCCTGCAAAGATGTTAGCAGCAGTGAACACTTCAATTATTTTTCATATATTCATATTTAGATGTGTATTAATTTTTTTCATATATTCATATTTAGATGTCTATTATTTTTTTTACATAAAAATATAATTGATATTTATTTTTCATATATTTATATTTAGATGTCTATTAATTTTTTTACATAAAAATATAATTGATATTTATTTTTAAAATAAAATTATTTTAAAATTAAATAATAAATAATTTTAATATCATTATTATATATACATCTTTAGTGGGCCTAATGGTTAAGAATATGTCTTTCTTCCTAAGAGGTCACAAGTTTGAATCGAGAGGAGGGTATTGTATGTATACCTCCATAGACTTTATTAGTCAAATAGTGAGGAGGGGAGATTAGGGTTGATTACCTCCTTAAAATATCTTTTTTTCCCCTCTCTTTATAACACCACATTTTCTCCTCAAATTTTGATTTAATAATATTTGTAATATTATCCTTATTCTACAATATGATATGTCCCTTTATTCCCCATTGATTTAGCCAATAACATGGCTAAATTATTAAAACATTAAAAAAATTATTACTAATTATAAATAAAAAGATAAATTGATTTTAACTTTTCTATGAAATCTTTTCATTAAAATCTTAAAATAAAAAAATACAACATTACTTAGTTTTTAGAAAAACTCATAATTAAAACATTAAAATTTTTATAACTTCTTATAAATTAAGGAGAAAGATAATAAAAATGAGACAGTGTTTTGTCCATTTTGTCCACTAAAACAATGTATCTCCGTGATAAATATGGATGGAGCAAAGAAACTCAACAAGTGGTGAAGAAGATATGGCAATTTATTTTCTATATTCCCATTGAAACAATTACTAGGTTATTACATCAAAGGCATTCTTTTAAGGGAGGGTTCTTCTAAACTTTTTTATCAGCAATAGATGATTTATTAAAAATCAACAAATGGTTGCCATCCCTCTTAATCGATATGTCTCTACAATGTTTCCAATATTTGGTAGTATATCAATATCGTATCCAAAATTGCTATGTGTCTTCTCCGTGTTCAAAATTTTTTATTTTTGTTTTATAAAAAATAGGGAATTATTTTCATTAAAAAGGTGTGGTCAAGATCATTGAATACATCAGAATTGTTTCAGAGTTTCACAAAAACAGTCTTAGTTATGCCATCATCCAAACAAAATTCATGCCTTCCCCCCATATCTATCCATATCTTAATTCTACTTCTAAACTGGAATGTATATATGCGGTAATAAATATCATTAATACAAATACTGAGGAAAAACATAGACAAAAATTACAACATTTGTAAAACTAACTACCATTTCCATGCTTCATAACTTCCTTTTCCTGGTGATCCCATTCCTTCCAAGCTGCCACAAGAACATTGAGATCTGGAATTGGAGCCACAAAGGTGGTTGAGTTGACCCTCGTACTGCCAGCTAAAGAAGTTTTCCCACTGATCACGACTCTTTGTGCCAACTATAATTGCAACCCCTCATTTTGACTCATCAAGGCATCAACTTCATCTTGGAGTTGGCCTATTAAATTTTTGTGTTGAGACAGTGTTTCTAAAGCATATGTCACTGTCAAGCTAAGAGCACAGACCCGGATAAATAATCTTTGACGATCCTCATACTCATCCACATTCAAATATCCATATGGGAACTAAGTTTTATCCCTGAATTCCATGTTCCTATTACACATGGAAATATACCAACTCCATAGTCAAATTAGGTTGATGATAGCCTCTAGAGACGAGATAATGAAAATGAAAACCAAAGTAATCCAATAAGACTGAAAAGAGCCACTGCAAAATGGATAAAGCACCCAAACGCAACTGACGAACTTAAAAATTGAGCGGAGAAAACCTTTCCAAATGCAAACCCCAGTTGCCAAAGCGAAGACTAAGAAACCCCCAGTAAAGACACAGAAGAGCCAGAGGTAGCCCAAAGCAAGGTGGCGAAAGAACTCTCCCAACAATTTTCCAATATTGCCCCCAAAGACTCATCAACCATAAAACCTCCCAAAATGCTCATGATGCTATTAAAATATGAGGTGACCCAATTGCAATGAGTATTTGAAATGGAATGTGCCCGAGTTACCTACAGTTGTCAATTTATCCCACACACCATTTCCAAATTCGTGTATATGTTGATGACTTCACTTGAGATTGCATGCTTCAATTGTACATGTCATGCAATCCCAACTTTAGTGACAAGGCCTACACATACCACCTGCATGCGATCTGTTTGATTGCCCCTGAGAGCGTACCAACCAATGCACTAGAGTTATGCGTCGGTTGTTCCTTTTATCCTTTTGTCTTGTCAAAGCTTGCATGACAAGATACACACAACCCTCCCTTCTACATCGTCCATGCAAAGAGCAACTCACCGCGTGGTGAATTAAAACAATGTCAATGTTCCTAGGCATGAGGTCATGGAGGAGTTACCATACTCACCGCTCCTGCTGCCCCCATGACACTAGGGTCTTTCTTATGGCCTTATTGGCCATTTTGTCATCTTCAAAATTATGTTGACGAAGAACATGATAGAATTGGACTTTAAGATTCCACAATGAAAGATGAATATGGTCCATGATAATCTTTAGATGGATATCCTTTGGAGAGGAGCCAGAAACAAGATATCTAATTGTGTTTTTAGAGTTCCCGGCTATATTGAAGCTTGAAATTTGGCGTTGTTTCACTAGTTGGATCCCCTAAAACACTACATAAGCTTCGACCTTGTTGTTGGAGGAAATCCCTATGTTCCAATAATAATCGAATACTATATGTCCTCTGGGTCCGAACAAACCCTCCCCCACACATGCCTCCCCTCTCCGTGTTCAAGATTTTCGTAGATAATGGATTCAAGATTTAAATTTCCAGTCCTCGTTGGATGAATTCCATGCCCATGTGCCAAATGGACATTTGGTTGGCATATAAATCTGTAGGGGCTGACAAAGAAATCAACAAGTGAGAACTATATGCAACCTAGGCAAGTCGGTTAGTACAATCTTGAGAAGAGAGTAGATGTGAAGATCTCGTTAATAGTCTTTGCATATAACCTAGGCAGGTGAGTTAGTATTCTTGAGAAGAGAGTAGACATGAACATCCAGTTAGTAGTCTTCTCCTTCTCCTAATCTTCATGGCCAAAAATGAGAAATTGTCGTTGGATTATATGCGGAATCCAAACAATGCTTACCTATCTGTTGTGGCATGCAACTACAACATTTTCCAATGGAATGGAAAATACAAAAAATTACTACCATTTGTCACAATCGTTTGGTATATATTAGTTAGCAACGAAGCTAGATGGAGCTAGCATCATTTCATTCCAGAGAAAGAGCGGCTTAATCAAACACCTAGATCTTCACATAGGATTAATACACCAATTTGGTGTCTGGCTTAGCCGTGACCTTAAAAAATAGATTATTATTATTATTATAAAAATTTAACAATAAATATATATTTATTTGCTTCAAAAGTTAGTTATAAATACTTTAGTGTTATGTTTATAAAAAATATTTTAATATTAATAGTATTTGTGTTGTTAAATTGTGAAAATAAGTGATATTAAATACAATGTTGATGATAAATTTAAAAAAATAATAATATTAAATAAATGTTGATATATCATTTAAAACCATTTTAGATTTTAATTTATTTCTTATTTTTCTATATAAAAATAATATTAATTTTAAAAAAATTAATATTATTCTTATCTTTTAACAATTCTTTTAAAGAAATAAGAAATGTCCATTGAATTGGTTTTAGAATTTTATGTATATGTTTCAAAATATTAAGAAAAGTGTTCCAAGATCACACCATAGTGTTGTTGAGTTAAAATGTTAGGAATGTTAGTAGTGTGACAAGTCTTTGGAAAATGATATCTAATCTAGGTATACCTTGGACAATCTAAGAGAACCTGTTTTTCATCTTTGACCTTCTTAGTCACTATGGAGCTCATTAGAATTTGTTCTTATTTTAACATTTTTTTTCTTTACACTTGTCAAAACAGAAGGATATTTTTAATCTTTTAGATTAGGGTTGATTACCTCCTTATAATATCTTTTTTTGCCATCTAACTCTTTATAGCACCACATTTTCTCCCTAAATTTTGATTTAATAATATTTGTAATATTATCCTTATTCTACAATATGATATGTCCCTTTATTCATTTAGCCAAGAACATGGCTAAATTATTAAAACATTAAAAAAATTATTACTATTTATAAATAGAAAGATAAATTGCTTTTAACTTTTCTATGAAATCTTTTCATTAAAATCTTAAAATAAAAAAATACAACATTACTTTCACTTCTTAAGAGTTTTTAGAAAAACTATTAATTAAAACATTAAACTTTTTATAACTTCTTATAAATTAAGGAGAAAGATAATAAAAATGAAACGGTGTTTTGTCCACAAAAAACAATGTATCTCCATGATAAAGATGGATGGAGCAAAGCAACTCAACAAGTGGCGAAGAAGATATGGCAATTTATTTTCTATATTCCCATTGAAACAATTACTGGGTTATTACATCAAAGGCATTCTTTTAAGGGAGGGCTCTTCTAAACTTTTTCATCGTCAATCAATGATCTATTAAACATCAACAACTAGTTGTCATCCCTCTTAACCGATATGTCTCTACAATGTTTCCAATATTTTGTAGTATATCAATATCGTATCCAAAATTGCTATGTGTCTTCTCCATGTTCAAGATTTTTTATTTTTGTTTTACAAAACTAGGGAATTATTTTCATTAAAAAGGTGTGGTCAAGACCATTGAATACATCATAATTGTTTCAGAGTTTCACAAAAACAGTCTTAGTTATGCCATCATCCAAACAAAATTCATGCCTTCCCCCCATATCTATCCATATCTTAATTCTACTTCTAAACTGGAATGTATATATGTGGTAATAAATATCGTTAATACAAATACTGAGGAAAAACATAGAGAAAAATTACAACATTTGTAAAACTAACTACCATTTCCATGCTTCATAACTTCCTTTCCCTAGTGATCCTATTCCTTCAAAGTTGCCACAGAAACATTGAGATCCGAAATTGGAGCCAAAAAGGTGGTTGAGTTGACCCTTGCACTGTCAGCTAAAGAAGTTTTCCCATTGATCACGACTCTTTGTGCCAACTATAATTGCAACCCCTCAATTTGACTCATCAAGGCATCAACTTCATCTTAGAGTTGGCCTATTAAATTTCTGTGTTGAGACAGTGTTTCTGTGTTGATTGTTGTACAACAAAATCTCCCTCAAACGAAAAAGGCATCCCAACTGAGTTGGGATATAACCATGGAGCGCATTGTTGGAAAGATTGAGTGAGTGGAGAAACATCAAATTAATGAGGTAAGGAGATATAGAGCCACCCAGTTCCATGTCAGAGAGGTTGAGGGAGACCACTCTGTCCATGTGATGGCAAATGCAGGTGATGACAGTCCAGTTGCAGAAGGGGACTGTGGGATTCTAGTTGGCCATGGAACCATGAGGATCAATGGTTATTTTGTTCTTGAATGCCAAGAGCGATTGTCGATCGTCGTGAAATGAATGCGGAGAGGAGGAGATGGTGAAGGAAAAAAAGAAGAGGAAAAAGAGCATATGAAGAGTAAAAGAAAAATAGAGGAACAACATGGTGCTTGAAATACAAAGGATAAATTGTAAAGATTATTTAAAATGGAGAGAGCAGAGCAGAGCAACAATATGCAGAGGAAAAGTGCAGTGCTATCTATGTGAAGGATTCTCGTGGCTATTTATAAACAGGAGAGAGAAAGAGGTGTAATTATTTATAGAGACCAGAAAGTTTCAGCATGGTGAAGATTGTGCAGAGCCATGAGTGGAGGTGTAATTATTGACCGAGACCTGAAAGTTTTGCCATGGTGGGGATGGGGCAGAAGCATCGAAGAATTGCGAGATTTGTCTATGTAGGAGATAATATCAAAGATAGAAATCTGCATGCCCTTCTGTCAGTGTGGATAGTTGGATAAATATGTAGTTTAAAATTCTTATTCTTTGTTTAAAATATTATTGAATATACAAGATTTTCCAGTCTCTGAAATAAAAATGTTAATGGCCTACATGCGAAGTAGAAGTGAGAAGTGAATATAATGCTTCATAAACATTACACAAATTTATTCATTATTTTTTCATATGTTATAGTCCTGAATAGGTTTGTACATAAATTTATTTATTATTTTTTCATATTTATGTCGAAGGCATCTTTAGTGTTAGGTTTTGTAGAAAACCTGTCAACTGATTGGTTGACAGGTTTTGCAAAACCACCATTTTCCTCCATCTGTATAGTACTTTGAAACAACCATTGCAAATACTATAAATTCCATAAATGCCATCATAGATGTGATGTGATGTTGAATAAAATACAATATAAAGTAAAAACCAAAATAAAAGCCTGTGTTGACGAGAAGCCATTGGAACAAACCCACCTCGTCGAAGCTCGACCCTTTCACGTCACTTATGCGATTCTTCTCGCTTGCTTCCTTTGTTGTTTGGTCTTGCTCGTTGTGACTCCGTTGTAGATATACGAAACATTCCAGTATTGGTTTGTTTGTTGCTCCAACCGTCTTTCTTTACACACAACACAAAAGCTCGTTGATTAAAAGGGCCTCTACTTTTTCTTAATTATATTAATTAAAAAAACTCTTTTTTAATTTTGTTTAAAAGGGATGTTGAACAACCATCCAATTCCAATTTTTTTTTTATTATTTTTTAATTCTTTTAAGTGCCCCCTTCACATCTCCTCCTTGTATGGTGGTGATGATGGGATACTTAGGTGGTGGCGATGGTGATGGAACCATCATCTTTATTTAGTATTAACATGTGGAACCATGAACTTCAATCACTTTTTTATATTATTGACTAACCATGGACTTAAATGATTTGAAATTTCTTTTAATATTTTTCATTCAACTACAATCAGATATTATTATTATTGAATTATTTATATAATAATATATTAATGTTAAACAAAACCTTATAATAAATTTGTTTAAAACTAATGTAAACAAAAATAAGTTTTTATTTTTATTTGTTTATGTTATACTATATAATTGAATCTATATTATTTTGAAAATTTATGTATTTATAAAATTATTAAAATAAATAATTTACAATTTATA
>JASDQU010354856.1:0-12029 GCA_032191745.1 Picea mariana
TATGAACATTTTTCTTTCCACTAGATTTAGAACTTGAACTTGAAGAAGCAGAAGGAGAAGAAGGAGGTGTTGATGGAGGTGAAGGAGGAATCTGAGGATGGTCCTCTTCCTCTTCACTTTTGTCCTTTGAAGAATCACCCAAAACTGGTCGCTTCCGTTCCAAGTAATCTTCGTACAAGACTTGCACCATCTCTGACATAGCAAGGAATGTTTTCTGGAACTCTTTCTCATCTTGAGAAATCCCTTCTTCCGATGCCATCTTCTCGTTGTGAGAAGATCTTTTTCTCAATCCAATTAATGGATTCTCTGCAACAAGCTCGCCTTCACCACGCTGTAAATTTTCACTGGTTAACATGCAAAACTCAAATCCAAACGTCAACTAGCTCTAATACCACTTGATCTGTTGGATCCTTTAATGACTTATGGTTGAGTTTTAATTTTGCATGCATTAATTAACCATTTGAGAAAACTTAGTGAAGAATGAGAAAAGAAGAGGAATTATGACAACCATATACACATATGCATATCTGAAATGAAAGAATAAACAACAAACCATAACACGCAGATTGATAATGGAGTTCGACACAACTTTGCCTACGTCTCCGGGCCTTTTCTCTGTGGGGGAGGCTTCTTTATTTCTTCTCAAAAGCTCAAAAGTACATCGCTACAATTCCAAATGACTACAAGACTGATCTGGTCATGTTCTTCTATATCTCTAGAACCATGCAAAGAAAATGGCACGCAAAACGGACGTCTGGAGCTCCCAGAAATGGTCTGACAACGTCTCCTCCTCAAAAGCTTCTCTGCATCAAAATGGCTTTTATCTTGGTTTCCCTCTAGTATAACCCTGCTCTGAATGCTCTAATGGCTTCAGAGTGGCCAAAAACCCCTATCTGGACTCTTTTGGCACCTCAATCGGTCGAAAAACGAAGAAGTTATGCCTCCTGGAAGTTTTCCCCTTCAAGCTTTCTGTCACTGGTGCTACAAAACGCACTCTCCTCCTCTGAACCTGGCTCACACGCATTATGTAGCGTAAAAACCTAGCACCGGGTGCAACTGCACCAACGATGCAAACCGTAGAATGATTAAGGCGCCTCTAGTCCCTAACCGCCTAGGCACCTGGGCATATGGCTCATAGGACCGTGCGCATGGAAAAAGGTGGTTAAAGCCATTACAATCGTGTAACTCCTCCCGCGCTCTAGTTAGGGTCATATGGCATAAGAGCAAAGGAACATGGGCTATGCGCACCGACCGTTACAACCGCGCGCATATACTTATACACCATGGCCATATGCAATGGCTATACGACCACGTGTCGGGGCTAAGCCCCGGCCCGACCCCCCGCCAATGGTTACAAACATTAAACTAAAATATATTTGGGTTGGAATATATAATAAGGCACAAAGTGTAACCCAACAGTAGGTCGGGGTTTGTTAAAACTATGCAATGTGGGAGGTCCGGGGGTCGAACCCTGCAGACACCAAAAATTTTACATACAAACAATAACCCAATCAACGAGTGACACATGGCACCCACGGATTAGGCCACATGTCCTCATACCATTTGCCACCAAAGGACACGCGTCATCTCTTGATTCAAAAACCATCAACCAACAACTGCTTGCCACGTCACTTCTGTACGGTCATACGGTCTGTATGGTCCTGTCAGTCTGCCACGTCACCTGCTGACGTCACCTGTGCCACGTGTCACCCTTTCAATGGTGACATGTGTCACCTTGGGATAGGTCCAGTCGTACGCCCAATTGTCCAAATCTGCCTGCCACGTGTTGCTTCCTGAAGTTTCCATGTGTCACCTATACGGACCTGCCACGTCAGCGTACAAACATGCCACGTCAGCGTCCGTACAGACTGCACAGTCAGCAATTTTTTTGCCTGTTTGACTTATCGAACAGAATGCGATATCTTCTCCATACGGAGCCCATTTGACAAAGTAAATATACCATCGGAATCAAGAAGACGAGACAGACGCAATGGCACTGGTTTCGTCGCATTCCAAGCACTTTCATTTTTGAGCATTTTTCAAGCCCTGTCAGGCTTCTGGATCCAATTTCGGATCAAACACACACACACACACACACATATATGACATGTATTTTAATGAATCTTAAAACAATTAACACAAATTTATTGCTACCATACAGATTCAAATGGAATTGACAGTAGGTCCACATGCAATGGAACACATGATACATTTCAAGAAACACAGACATGCATAACATACATAATTAAGCACATAAATGATACTTATCTTTTAAGTAGAGTAAAAACACCAACTGAGTGCATACCTTCCATGAACCTCCCATCCTTAGACCACAATGCTCATCACGCTCAATAGTGGGTCACCCCCGAGCTGGGACTAAACTCCACTGGGCAAGGGAATTCTAGGCTTGGCAAGGACAACAAGGAAGTTGCACAAAACAACAGGAAGGATATTTTATTCCAGGAGCCACTTACACCCACAACCCACAGAACCTTATTCACCACATGCCTAGTCCACCCTAGGAGGGTACACCTTCACTAATACAAGTCCATCGGCTAGTACACCTCCCTTACCTTAAGCTTCAACAACATGATGGACCAGAAGTCTCGGAGTACTGTAGCTGCTACAAGACTCCCTTTTAGGAGAACTCACTTCCCATCAAACTCTCTCACCTAGGAGAGTTTCTCACAGGCCTAACAACATGCTTCTTCAATTCAGCTCCTAAGCAATACTGCATCAACATTCAACTAACATACGTGTGACGACAGTAACAGGAAACGATTATGGACACCGAAAATGGAAACAACCTAACTCTAAGAAACAACATGTCTCACATGAATACAAATGCATCCGACTTCACCGAAGACACGCAGAGAAACTCAAGCACAACTACAGGATTCCAAAGGTGTGTATTAGGTACATAGGCGATGATGATGGATAACTAGTTCAATGCGTGAATCCCTGGTCAATCGGGAAGGTGACGGACCTTCAAAGAAACATAATGGTCGTGAGGAAACTCCAAACTGGTCCTGACGCAAGGATGGGAAGCAACGCCCCGAATGGGAAGAAAACCCCCAACGAACTGGCTTCCTTAGCTATAAACTTCATGCGCCCAGGTTGACACATGTCTTCCTGAAGCCGCATGAGTTCCACTTAGCACTTGTTCACTTTTTCCCAGGAACTTAGGAAAACACGGCTTAAGTCAACCATAGCCTTTGGGAAATAATAATAAAATATTATTCCCTTAGAGGTAAGCCCTTCTAGCTTAGCCCGTAGGCCTAGACACTTAGTCCCCCTCCCTTACCCTACCCAGTGGAGCTTATTACCCCATAACTCTTCTCCGTGGTCGGTCTACATGCAATAGTGTAATTTTATTAATGATGCGAGTACTTACATATACAAAATCAGGCTCATTGGCCTTGGCATTTGGCTCACTAGCCTAATAAACACATAAGTCTCTCAGGTTATAACCACTCGGCTCACCAACCTATAAACATAATTACAATTCTGTAGGGGCTCGACCTTGGGGTATTACAAAAAGCTTGGAGATAAACATTTTAATATACTAACTTGAAAAAAACAGTGTGATGCATAACATAAAGAAACTTGACTAAATACATGCCCATTGAGGGATTCTTGTTTGAGGTCTACCTAAAAATTAGATTCTTGAATTTCATTTTAATATTCCATCTCTCATGGTTTTGTTGAACTATATCTTCCTTTTTAACCAGTGCTTTGGAAAACCCAATAAATAGGTTAAGCCCTAAATAGTGGCTCATTACCCCTTAATTGGGGATTATTACATTAGTAATTTTATTTTATTTATGTCGGCTTGAGTCCATTAGTTGTAATTGTACCTCTTAGTCTCCTATATATACCAAGGAGACATTTTCATTTGGAATCATCTTGTATTTGAACATTTATGTGGTGTATAAGGAGGTTGCCCCCTTGAAGAGGCTTGTTATCTGAAATTATCTCATTTTCAAGGTGTTGAGTACTTATTATGAGGTTTTTCTATGTTATATTGATATTTGGTTCTTAACATATGGTATCAGAGCTCAAGGTCTTAGCGTTTTGCTGCTACATTTGAGACACCTTGGAATTTACGCTATAACTTTTTTTCCACAATGTTTCAGAAGGAACGAATTGGAGGATATTTAGTATACATATCAAGGTACGTTGGGTTAAAATTTCAGCTGTTGAAGCCTTATAATTTCGGAGATACATCCTGTGTAAGATAGGGTTTTGGAATCATCTTGAATTGAGTCATTGTGGACTTTTTGCTATAAAATTATTTCTGTAACATTTCAAACCATGAAATATGGATTCTATCCTGTAGAAATTAGTAAGGTATCTGTGGTAACAAATTCAACTTTTGGGTCTTCTTACATTTGTAGATACACCCTGTGGAAGATAGGGTATCTGACTAGTCTCAAGAAGGTGTTCCAGGTAAAACAATCATAACTTCTTCTTAGAGTATCAAAATTGAGTGAGACTTGTTGCATTGGATATTGGACATCCCTTAGTATTTATAGTACGAGTTTTAGAATTTTATATCAATTATTTTGTTCGGGGCACGCTATATTACAAGTGAGATATCCTGGAAAGGCCAAAAATCAACAAGTTGTGGGGAAGTTACCATAAATTCCACTTGGCACATCCAATTTTGATCAGACATGTGGCATTGCAAAGAAGAAATATTAGAGAACTACAAAAAATAATTTTTCATACCCAGAAGGGTCTAAACTTTGGAGATACAACAGAAGAAAGATTGTCTATTAGAACCACCTCAAAATTAAGGTTCAAAAGTGATACTTGGCCAACATGCCACCCAAAAAGTGAACTTCTACACCAAATAATCCTCCAGACAGTCCTACTTGGACTCTTGATGAAGGTGAAGAAATGCGTAGGGACATAAATGAATTACAAAAGAAGACAATGACAAAAGATGAACTACAAGGGATGATGGATTCAACTGAAGCTAAATTGGAGGCAATAATGGATACTAAGATGGATGGTTTAAAAAGGGAGATCATGGAAGGATTGAAAAATTTCCTAATAGAGAGGACACCTGAAAGTGAAAATGTATCCCATGAAATTCATGATGAGGACACAAGGAAGATAAATCAAGAATGGAGAAACTCCAACTTTGGGTTGAAGACCAACCACGTTCCTAAAATCGATATGAGTAAGTTTGATGGCAAGGACCCAATCACATGGATACTTCAGATGGAGCAATTCTTTGATCTACATAATGTGCCACATACACAAAAGGTACAAATTGTTTCTTTATATTTAGAACCCAATCAATTTGTATGGTATTGATGGATTTGTTCTCACAAATCACTCATCACTTGGATAATTTTCATGGAAGAAATGATAGCACACTATGAGGATACAAGGAGAAATACCTTCTTTAGCCAATTGATAAATCTCAAGCAAAAGGGTTCAGTTACAGAGCACATTGAGAACTTCCAAAGATTGAATATAAAGGCAACAGATATTCCATATGAGCACTTGATTGATGTATTCATAGGAACTTTAAAGGATAAGATTCAACATGAGGTTCACCTTTGGGAACCTAAATCATTGGAGAATACATTTAGGGTGGCAAGAAATGTTGAAAGTAAAAGTATGGCTATGGCTACTAGAAGGACCAATCCTAAAATTTATAGAGAGAATAATGCTCCTTCTTCTAAAACATCTCAACCTACAAGGTTGACACCTCAACAATTGGAGGAAAGAAAAGCAAAAGGTTTATGCTTTAATTGTGACAAAAAGTATAGTAAGGGACATAAGTGTGGTGAGAAGAAATTATTCTACATAGATTGGGAAGAGGAAGAAGAACAAGAAAAAGAAAAAGAACCATCTCAATATGAAAACGTAGAAGCAATCTCGTCTGAAGAGTTGACTCCTACGATATTGTGTAATGAATTGGTTGGAATTATCACTCCTCAAACCCTCAAGATCGAAGGATATATCAAAAAGAAAAAGGTAATAGTCCTAATTGATTCTGGTAGTACTCATAATTTCATCCACTATAAATTAACCAAAGATCTCAATTGCTTTGTATATCCAACACTAGAGTTTCAAGTAATGATTGTAGATGGAGGAAAAAAAATCTGTGTTGGAACCTCAGGTTATGATGGCTCATCACACTTCTTCTAGAATTAGTCATTCCAATGGTTGACCAACATTTTGAAATAGTTGGTCAAGTGATCAACCAAATATCTACATGAATCGGTTAAGTAGTCGACAAGCCTATTGGTCGAACAATCGAGAAATAGTCGAAGACAAACGATCAGTGGATCGACCAGCCGATAAATTGACTATGAGTTGGATGCATGGACGGTTGGATCAAGCATCCTTATTGACTCGACTGGACAAAAAAAATTTCACGAAGTCAACTCTAACTATCGAGCTTGTATTTGGAAAATATCTTCTCAATTCCAAGTAAATTGGTTAGCTATCGAGGCTATAACTAGCAGACCCGATGGATCATTATCAAGTGTGTTGTACTCCAATATTGAACATGGTGTGTGTGTGTGTGTTCAATATGCTTTGTGATGTGATGATCACGATGTGTTGTGCTTAAGTGTTGTAACAATGTCTTTAAACACCACCTATTTTCTTTGAAGGTTATTCCTCTTAGATTATATGCAATTTTGTTTGTTTGTTTTGTATTAGGTTACACCCAATCCCCAACATGGTATTAGAGTGACTGGTTGTGACCTCTCTTGTTTTCCAAAAATATTGTTGAGTCGGATCCGTTTTGTGATTGATTATGGCCCAATGATTTTCTAACTGTAACTTGTGGAAACATATCAGATCTATCAAGATATAAAATATGGATTCAAAGATCGATCATGTTGTTTTGAATGGATCAAATTATGTTGTATGGGAACTAAACATGGAAACTCTACCGAAGAGTAAAGGACTATGGAAATATATGGAGATTGTGATTCCATATTCAATAGAGGATCAAGCCAAATTCATTGTTGATGGGAAGAAGGATGAGGCCATGGGGGTTATCACGCCCTATATCTCACAAGAGATTTGATTTCACACTAGCGGAATCGACTTCCCTCATCAATTCTGGAAGAAGCTAAAGTATATGTTCGATAGAGTCGATGAAAGTCACGTCATGTAGTTGGAGAAAGATTTGATCTCTCTTGATCCATTCTTTCGACAAGATTGAGGAATATTTGGATCGTGTGAAGGAAATATAGTCGAAATTGGGTGAATGTCGGAAGAATTATCTGAAGAAATCCAAACAACTCATTGAGATGGTCTTAATGAATCTAAGAACACCATTCATTTCGAATTTCCACACAAACTAGTAGGCACACAAGGAAGATTGTAAGGATTACACCTTTGAATCTTTTTATGTCTTACTGATTACTAATCAACACATATTTGAAGATGAAGGTAATATTGGTGGAAAACATCAAGCTCATTCTCTTACGAGAAATGGAAATTTGAATCACAAGGAAAGAGGATGGTTTGATACCCCTATACAAATAATTGGATGCCTCAACAAGAAACCTAAAGGGCAAATAGATGCACCTCGTCAGAATCGAAAGAAAAAGGCATGTTAGTACTGTTGAAGGACGGTACATGTGGAGAAAGTCTTCTACAAGAAGAGAGACAACCTAGAGGAGAAGGTCAAGTGACTTGAAGGAGATGTGTTTGTTGTTCATCAGCCTATAGATAATTTCACCTTCCAAGTCATAACTTCTCAAGCATTTCTTTCTCATTTTGTGCGTAATGAATGGGTTATTGATTATAGATGCACTCATCATATGACTAACGATGCTTCCTTGTTCATGTCCTTAGACACAGATACAGAGAGAAAGATTTATGTCGTTGATGAATTTTCTCTCGACATTACTGGTCATGGTGATGTTCCCTGTTGACATGGGAGAATTTTTTACGTCTATTATGTACTGAACCTTAGTGCCAATCTGTTGCTAGTTTCTCAATTAACATAAACAAGTAATATTCTGGAATTTTGGATAGATTGATTCTTTGTTCGAGATTTGAAGAAAGATCGATTGATTGTCTTCGAAGGGTTTCTTGACCCGAAGGAAATTTTGTATAATTTTTGTGACATGAATTGACCCAATTTTGAAATGACTGCTCTTATTTCTCACACTGATGAATGGGGTCGAACTTGGTATGAATGACTCAGACACCAAAATATTTGAAGTATACCATCAATGAAAACTCAGAATATGGTTATTGGTCTACCTAATTGTTTTCCCTTTGATGGAGTCTGTAGAGGATGTGTTCTTGGAAAAAATCATCAAGCACCCTTCAACTTGTAAATGTGTTGAACCTGCACAGAATTTATCTAGTTGGGAATTTACATACACAGTTGCAGAGAAAATATGAGAAAAGAGAAGCAGGAGAGAAAGGATGGAAGAATTCTCATTAACCAAATGAATGAATGATAATTTACACATGATATACTATGTATAACTCAACCAATGCACAATAGAGGAGAAGCCAATGCACCATAATGGTGGTCTAGAGTGATCTGGAAACACACCAATAGTTACGTGACTAAACTGCCACCTAGTCTAGTCTCTTGGGCAGTTATGTGAGTGAACTACCACGTAGTCTGAGTTAACAAGTCTATCAATCTTTAGTTAACTGACTGAAACAGAGTGAAGTGAGAAAGAGATTAGGGAATCATGAGTAATGTGCTATTCTAGTGATGATCCCAAGGATAATGTGCATTATCTGGTGATGATCCCAATGTTGCATGGTGATAATCCCAATGTGGCATCTAGACTCCACTCAACTGATAAAACTGAAGTGTGAAGTGAAGAGAATATTCTCCCTAGAGGGATATTATTCCTAAAATATAGGAGACTAAATAATGACTAATAAACATAGGGAAAACCTTAAAAAAAATAAATCTCAGGTGTGTGTGAAGTATCTCCAACAAAACCCTTGCAAAATGCGGTGAGCACAAAACCTCTTGGAGCCTTCAGGGATTGTAGTGATACCATCACCTAAGAACATTCTAGAGGAGGAATATTCTAGAAGTAGAACCTTCTAAAAAGTCTTCTTACATTTATTATATCTAATTACCCATTTATTATATCTAACTACCATAGTGGGCCTTATTTAATAATATAGTGGACCTAGTCCACATTATATTGAATGACCTCCACTATTATCACTATGGGCCCTTTGGGCCCCCCAACTACCTCTCTAGCTACCTTACATTCCATCCTCCTTATGAAAGCGTTGTCCTCAATGCTTGATGTACAACCATATAGGGTCCCATGGATAATTGTGGATCATAATGCTGAAGAAGACTGAAGAATGAAGGTCCCATGTAGGAAGGAAAGCCACCATGCTAAAGTAGTCCAACCACCATTGTAAGCCCGGGTCTCATGTCCAAGTGGTCATGTGAACTCCCCGTGGAATATTTTGGAACCCAATAACCAACTCAAAATGATGCTCCAAAGACTGACACCTATCATGTGGATCCAAATAAGAAGACCCATCAACATAGTGGAAAAGGGTCGTAGTAGAATCTGGAAGGAATAATACCACTGTAGAATATGTAGGATGGACATTGGTAATAATCATTGGCTCTCGATTTGTCACATTGATGCTCTCTCCATAAGGTGGATTAGAGTCATCAAATAAAATATGAAAGTGGTTGTTCTCCTAGAAATGACAACTATCCATATACCAATCATCACAATCGGCCTCAAAATCATACCAAGCATATATTTCTTTATTATATTCATCCCTGATGTCTACCATAAGAAATATCTACTGCATGTTATCCAATGAATCTTGAATACTACGGAAACTATCATTGAGGCCATTTACAAGGTCATGCAATCTAGCATCCAATGTGTCATACAATTTGGATTTGATTTCTTCAAGAATTCCCTTGAGGTTTTGAGAAGAAATAGCTATCTAATCACCCTATGAACTCTTTGGTCCCACGTCCGTCACGAAAAAACCCAAAAAATAGAACAATAACTTACTGCATAAAATCACGGCATTTTCCGGAAAAACCCTAAAAAACTGTTGAATTTAAAATGCTCATAACTTCACTTCCCGGACTCTGCTTCAGCTAATTTTTTTTTTGAAATTGGGTGAAATTAAGAGAGGAAATCAGATCTATAATTTTTTTGGGAAAATTCAGCCTCCAGCTGCTACCAAAAAAAAAAATCGCGCTGCCGTCAGCAGAAATAACCCTGAAAAATTTGCAGATTTTAAAACTTCAATATCTTGACTTCCAGGACTCCGTTTTGAACGATTTTTTTTTTTAAATTGGGTGTTTTTATGAGAGGAACTCAGATATACAACCAGTTTTTTCAAATTTTGCACATAAATATACCGAAAATTTTTGGAATGTCGCAGCCCTCTTTTTTCTTCTCCGAAAAAAAATCTGCAAAAATAAAAAAATATTTGCCCACAATGTCTGCCAAGAAAAGTGCTCTGGTACCACTTGTTAAGAACCTAAATAGATCTATAAATATAATCACCACAAATACTGAATACAAAATAGATCCACAAAACAAGATAGAGGAAACCACACTTTATTACTATCAAACCCTTGAGGTAGGGCAACACCATACAATGGATCCTATTATGGAAGAGATCCTCTCATGTTCACTTACCTCTTCGAGGGGGCATCCTCCTATTGAGCTACCGCTCCAAATACGATAATTCTCTTCATATCTCATTACATTGCTTGAACCCCTTTATATAGTGCTACCATCACCTAAGAACATTCTAGAAGAGGAATCTTCTAGAAGTAGAACATTCTAAGAAGTCCTCTTACATTTATTATATCTAATTACCCATTTATTATATCTAACTACCATAGTGGGCCTTATTTAATAATATAGTGGACCTATTCCACCTTACATTGAATGACCTCCACTATTATCACTATGGGCCCTCTGGGCCACTCCACTACCTCTCTAGCTACCTTACAGATAGGTATATTTTGACCTTTATTGATGATATATTTCATTTAACTTGGGTTTATTTCTTGGAAAACAAGAATCTTGTCTTTGAAAAGTTCAAAGAATTTAGTGCCTTTGCTGAAAAACAATGTCGTCAACCCATCAAGTGCTTGAGATCAAATAATGGCAGTGAGTATTTGAATCAACCTTTTGAATAATACCTGGTTCGATATGGTATTGACTGGCAATGATCGATGAGCGGAATGAATCAAACTAATCCAGATTTATGAGCGGAACGAAATGAAACAAAAATTTATAACATTAACATAGATATAAAAAGAACAATAACAAAGATACAATGGAACTTAAATTCTATTCAATAAATAAATCTGTTGAAATTGTAAAATGCAGAATGAAAACAATCTTGCTCGAATGGTGGTAGATAATCTATGAGAAAAGATGTGGTGGCTATGCGAATTCATCTAAGAACATTCCATTGAGGCCTCCAAGAATTTTTAGCATCCATAAGTAAAAAAAAAACCCTAGCTGATACGAAGCGAATGGAGACAAGTTATGTCTGGGAACAATTCTGAATGTACGTGAGCCCTTCCATCTATTTTATGGTTCTCTTGTCGTACTAGGCCTGTGGGATTGACACGAGAGGGTAGGGATGGCTATACTGGAAGTGAACTCCAGGCTTATATGAAGCGAATGGAGACAAGTTATGCCTAAAGATTATTCTGAATCAACTTTGTCCACAAGGTAGCTATAAGTAATGCAACTATGAATCTCATGGAGAGTTTGATCCTGGCTCAGGATGAACGTTGGCGGCATGCTTAACACATGCAAGTCGGACGGGAAGTGGTGTTTCCAATGGCGGACGGGTGAGTAACGCGTAAGAACCTGCCCTTGGGAGGGGAACAACAGCTGGAAACGGCTGCTAATACCCCATAGGCTGAGGAGCAAAAGGAGGAATCCGCCCAAGGAGGGGCTCACATCTGATTAGTTAGTTGGTGAGGCAATGGCTTACCAAGGCGACGATCAGTAGCTGGTCCGAGAGGATGATCAGCCACACTGGGACTG
>JASDQU010354859.1:0-12029 GCA_032191745.1 Picea mariana
CAAGCATGATACTAGAAAGTCAATTTCTTTCTTGGCTGCTTTGGAAATTTAGTTTTACTTGATCAATCTACCTCTACTGGTTAGTGTAGGGATTGATAGAAGAATAATCTCTTTCTTTGAGCAGGTAGATTACTTTTATTTTTCTTGAATATGCAGAGCATAATACATATGACTAACTATTTGTAGATGCGCTTCTTGTGCCGGTAAAAGACCAGAGTTGGAAAAAAACAAATAAAATCTTTGCTGGTTAATAAACCTAGCTGTATTAGATTTTATATTTTCATATGCCAAATTCTAGGTTTGCAAATCAGATGTGTTCAACACAAATCCTAGCACTCCAAGTCATGAGTCAAGACAAATCACTGACTAAAATCCATGTCACACATAAAGTTACAAAGCTCAGCGTTGAGCGCCCAACTCCTTTCTTATTCACCTCATCGAAATAGAAAGATTAAATTTGGTGCATATAAAGGTCTTAAGCTTTTGAATCTCCATGCATGAAGGATTATTTCATTGAGAAAATAATAAAAAAAAGGCAGAGATATCATGTGCCCTATTTACATGCAGAAGAATTCAAACTTTCGACAGTGCAATGCGCAGATATCTAAGCAATACTGCCAAGTGTATTATTAAGTGTCACATGGAAAATATAGGGTTGATATTCCATTTGTGACAATGCAAGAGTGCAAGTTTAATGATCTGGGTCAAATTCCTGCATTAAGGGAACGATGACACTGAGAATATAACAGATCTTATTGTCTAATATACAGATGTTTTTCTGCGAAAATCAAGGAGGGTCGTGTCATTTGTCAAAGACATGAAGATCAATGGCTCCTAGCCTTGGTTTCCAGATCGTTGAAATTTGAATGAGTCAACACTTGCAGGTTTGTGGTGGAATTTATCAGGGCTTGCAAGAATGGAATCTAGATTTTTTGATAGCAAAGGAAAAGCCACGATTCAAGCCATGATTTAGCTATAAAATCAAGCCATGAATTAAGCCATCGTGTCAAGCTAATTTATGATTTAGATGCCCGATTTTGCAGGCAGAGTATAAGTGTGCAACTATCCTATGGTGACAAGAGATTGACATATAATTTGATTTAATAAACAATCTTACAGAGGTTGATTTGGGTATCTAGTGTTGCACAGTTTGAGGTGAATCATGCCGAGATCGTTTTTGACATTAGGTCATTTTTCCAGAAATAGATTTCAACATTATTTTGGTTGCAGAGATCAAAAACAATGTTTCTCTGTTCTTCTCTAAGTCCCCCACAAACTCTGATGGAAAGGGAGGTTGAGAGAAGCGTGTATTATTTAGAGAATGGATTGGAAGAGAAGGTTGTTATGGTGACTGGAACGTTGTCGGGGCTTGGAAGGGAGTTTGCGTTGAGTTTCGCGAGGCGCGGATGCAACATCGTGGCCACTGCTCGACGAAGCCAACTCTTGATTTCTCTCTGCGAGGAGATTGACAAGCTCAATACTTCATCACCTACCTCATTGGAGGGGCAATCCAATAGAAGACCACCCATCAAAGCAATGGCGGTGGAGCTTGATAACAACCAGAGCGATGCAGCTGTTGATGCGGCCGTGGGAGTTGCTTGGCAGTGTTTCGGCATAATCGATGTGCTTATTAATAATGCTGGCTTCAGAGGTAATGTGAATTATTCCCTAGATTTGAAGGAGGATGAATGGAACAAGGTCATCACAACAAATTTGAGAGGAACTTGGCTAGTGTCCAAGGCAGTTGGCAAGCGCACATGTGAAGCAAAACGGGGTAAGTCAATCATTAATATTTCATCCATTGGTGGCCTCTCATGTGGGGAATTACCTGGAGGAATTGCATATTCAGCCTCCAAGGCAGGAATAAATGTGATGACAAAGATTATGGCGTTGGATCTTGGGATGTACAATCCTTATCTTCGATGCATTGATATTGAGCAGTTTGAATGGTTCAAAGAAGATTATTTGTGCCTAATTGACCCTGCTGACATTAATTCTCTTAAATTGGCTTTAGAGAAGATGTTTCACATTGAGTTGTAAGATATCCACTATCAATACCTAATGCAAAGAATTTCCATCTACTATCAATCCCTTGCATGGTTTTTAAATAAACACAGGCACCAGGTCGTATGTGATAAAGGCCCGAGGGACCAGTTGTTGGTAGCTATGTCATTCAATATGCACTGGCATTGGTCATGAAGATAAGCTTCAAGATTTACTGTGCAATTAATGATGATATTATCAATTTGGTGGACAAGTTTTTGAGATGCCAAGACATGAAGCCGTCAAAGCCCTTGCTATTTATAGGAGGGTTGGTCAATAGGTCAATAGTCTGTCTAGATTTTATGAAGTTTGCAAAGGCCTAGAATTTCTAGTTCCCAGTTTTGGGGTCAGCCACCTCATTCATTTCTGGCAACAATGGAAGATTATATTCGAGATGCCCCTCATGTGGTTCCTGTAGAAAGATAGGCACTGGAATTTCAGGAGAAATATCTTTTGACCTATAGACCTGAAGAGGCTTCTCCTTCAGAAGACCAAAAGGAAGGGGAAAAGGAAATTCCAGAAGTTGAATCTCCTATTTATGAAACTGCTATTGTATCAATACCTTATGCATGTACTGTTGATTTGTTGGGTCTAATTGAGGCATGGCACTTGATGGTGTTGAGTAGGAATTGGCCTGTGTCACTACACCTACCCATAATAATTCTAGTCAGATTGATAGTAAATTGGCTGGTGACTTTGACAAACTCACATTGGATAGTCTTTATGAAGATGCAATGGTTAGGCAAACTGCATACAGTGGACAAGGGGGCTATGAAAATAATTAAGCAAAAGAGGATGTATGAGGGACAGAGGGAAATGATTCACAATCAAACATTCAATCTCGATCAGTTTTCCTTTGCCATGGAGGGCATCAAGGATGCTCAAAATACGATGCAAGTCATGAAATCTGCCAACAAGGAACTGAAAGGATCACTTAAGACAATGAATATTGAAGATATTGATAATATACAGGAAGGGAGATTATGTTTTTGGATCTAGGGTTTTTGCAAACTTTTGCAAATAGAAGATTACAGAGTTACTATGGTTTACTAAACATGGTGATGCAACATTATTCATATATAAAGGATAAATTCTTCAAGTCTACAGGAGTCTGCTATCAGTTGGAGCAAATATTGATCAATAGCTTTCACCAACACATAAGGCGAAATTATAATCAGTTAGCTGTTGAAAAGCAAAGATTTCATCAGCTAATTAGAAAATCTTAAGGCGAAATAGCTGTTGAAACTGCATAATGAGAATTTTGAGAGTTCGAACAGAGCAATTTTGGAGCGATTTAAAAGATAAGAGAGTATCAAAAGATTAAATCACCAAATCAAAAAAAGAAGATTATGAAAGATAACAACAAGCTTTGGAGAATATCCAAATGATAAATTGTAAAGGTTGAATGACTCCATGACCAATACTAAAGGCACAAGGTCTTCCAGGGTCTTGGAGACCTCACAGGGAGGTCTCCATCCCAGTTGGAGCTAGATGTTAGCGATCAAATAATTCATTCTGAAATTTGTTGAAAAATGATGCCTAATATTGCGTGGGACTTTTGACTGCCTTCCCGAGTTCTAAATTCATATTTGAAAGAACCATTGGAAATCTTATGATTTCTAGATGTCAATCGACTATTTAAGTGTGTAAAACGAACTCTCCACGACTCGGAAATTTGATTTTTCCCAAGGCTGTTTTCATTAAAAAAAATCTGCACTTTCAACAGCTATTATGCCTTGAAATTTTCTAGTTAGCTATTGAAAGCTCTGCTTTTCAACATCTAAAGGGTCAGATTCAGGACAAAAGAGCTGGTGAAACCTGTTACATGGAAGCAAGGTCGTATGTTTGCCCATATATGACTTTTTATTAACCAAATACTTCAAGGTTGGTTTCTAAAGATGCATAATAATTAAATACATCAAATTTAAGGTTTTATCTTGATGTATTATGTGTTTAAGAAGGTGGAAAGGTAAAATTGGTGACCTAGTTTATAAGCAAAAAACTGTTTTTTTTGCCAAAGGTGGCAAATTCGAATTTCCTATGAAGATGCATCAGCCTTGGAAGGTTTTCTACATATGTCAAAGAGTTTGGAGGACATGAAGACTATCAAGATAGAGTTTGACCCCTTAAANTTGACTTTCCATTTTTAGTATTCTAGATCCATTTTTATAGGATCTCATCCTACACTTGTTGTATCTATTTTGATTTGAATATTTTTATCAAATCTGATCCATCTTTCAAGGACCTAGATTTCATCTTGTAAGGCTATAAAGCCAAAGACATTTGGAGCACCAAAGGGTTCAATTTTGGATACATTTGGCTATTGTACTAGACTCTTATCTTGATAATAGAATCACAGTCTTCTTTTGTTTTCAATGTTAGATTTGTTCATGTACTTCATTATTCTATACTTTACTTCAGTTTAGCTTAGCTTCTAAGAATTGTTATCTTCTTATTAAGCTCATGAACTTGAATTAAAGGACTTCTTACTATCTTGTATGACCCTGCACATTGTTGTATTTGGTTATCTAGACTAGTATTCTTCATACCTTGTTCCAATTACTTTGTCTGATTATTGATTTCTAAAAGAACTGTCTTATTCGAATGCATGATAAGTGGTCCATTTCATTAGCTATTGAGTTATCCCATTGTTCCAAGCATACCAAATTTACCATATTCTTGAGTTACCAAGCATCTTTGGCCTACAACCCCAAAGAGTTTCTTGGAGTGATAACATCCATAACTGCCTGAAAAATTCCTAACTCAGATTAAAGAAAATAGAGTTGCATTGCATTGATAAAGAAGCTATATCCAATTAAGAAGATCTAACATAAAGATAATACAAAGAAACATTCAAGATAATTTGAAGCTAAATAGACACAATAATTTCAAAATTTGGGTCTCTCTTTGTATTAACTTCATATGGGTCTTCTCAATTACATAATTCTACTCAGTTACAGACACAACTCGGTTATGACAAAGCGTAACAACAAAAATATACTACTAAGATACAAGGCTAACTCGAACCCTTTCTCCTTCAACATTACAACCAGACATGACTCTGTTACAGCCTTGGTCTAGTTCCAAAAACCCAGACTCTTAGAACTCTAGCTAACCTTTACCCAAAATGGACAATAACACAGAACTCAAACCCATTCTAACAAACATCTAAACAACTATCCGAAGAACAACAACAACCCTTTACAATCATATTCATCCCTATATATAAGCCAATTTGGATCTTCAGGTTTGAGACTTTGAATGCTTTCTTGTTCTTATTCTATTGCAACTTCTTTCTTCATGCTGGTGTTGCGTTGTCTTTCCAACCATTTTTGGTTTCTTTCTTCATTCTGTTGTCCAAATCCCCTGTGACTTATACAACTTCTTTTTGACCAAAATTGGGACATTAGCATTCCTTCTGCAACTTATAACAACAAAGCAAAGGGCCCAACATGCTCCTACCACAATCCTTGACTCGTCCTCAAGTCAAGCCCTTGGTTCTTTCACGATCTCTGGTATGGCCTATTGTTTTCCTTTTCATTTTGTCTCTTCTTTGCTTCTAGTTTTTGTCTGATTTCTTTCCTTTTCTGCCTCTTCAAACGAAGGGCCCAACTTTGGGACCAATTCCAGGGATCTCTTCCTTACTCCTTGGAAATTGATGACCTTGTCCTGCCACTTCCTAGCAAGGAGTGAAGCTTCAACCACGAACTGTTGAGTTGTGTCTTTAATGCATCCCTTAGGCTTGGACACAACTAGAGAGTTACACTCTGAGTCAGCTGTTGCATCTACCTGATGAATCTACAGATAGGTTGTCTGAAAGATAGGTTGAAACTCCTGTAGTTATTTCTTAGCTACGAACTATGCTTCAAATAAAGCATTTAGCTTGTTGTTTTCTTGTTGTTTGCTTGTTGGATCTGGTTGAATTTATCTTGCTACTCCAGCGGATCCATGGTGATGGAAAATTCCTTGTTGAGCGACTGGATCTTCATGCGCAAGTCCTCTAGAGTTTGGTTGCACCGTGAAATAATACCCATCCAGTCGCTAACTTCTCGAAACATCCTTGTGCATTCTATAGTTCGTTTGTGCAGGTTTTCTCTTACATTATTTCCTTCAAGCACGACTCTTTCCATTTTCTCTTGAAGTTTTTGGGGTTGTTGTTTTTCTTCCTGTTGACTCTCCCACAACTATGCTTCAAGGTTCTCTATGTGAATGGCCAACTCTGACCATGATCCATGGATTAGCTCAATTTGTTGCACAGGCTCACCTGCTGCACTGGATTCAGGCAGTTGTGGTGTTGTCCTTTGAATCACTGGCCATGCTTCTACAAGATTTTATTGAACCCTTTCCAGTTTTTTCTCTGCTTAGATATTTTCATACTCCTCTTGCGTCTGACGTTCTTGTGCAAGGAGCGCTTCCTCTTTACGAAACTCTGCTTACTGTTCGACCTGCTGGAGCCTCTTCTCTAGTTGATCAGTTGAGGCTCTGATCATTCCTATTAGTTGCACTAATGGGCATTGACCTAGGTCACCATAAGAAGTAGTGGCCTCCCTGGGTATCGAACATGCAGTGGGAGTCCACTGGTCATTGAGTGTTCTGACGATGTCTCCATCTCTTCCTCCCCTATAGATGGACCTTGCAGCTACTACACAAGTCTCATCCTTACCACTGATGGAAGGAATGAGATCATCTCTGTTTTTTCCAGGCAGAGTTGCACCAACTCTGTGTACTGTTGTGGGTTCTGCAGAACTAGCTCCAGCTACTCTTGCAATGACGTTACACTCTGTCCTGACGTAGTTTCAGGCTCCTTCTGAACTTATTTCACTTTTTCCTCTTTCTGGACCACAATTTATTTGGTTCCGCTTCTTTGGATGGCACTCTCAACATTGAATGTTGAGAAAGGGCGTTGAGTGTTGGGGGCTTGCATTATTGGCACATTTTGAGTCTCCATTGAAGACAGAGTGTCCTGAATCGACACAAATGGAAAAATTGACTGGCTCGATACTTCAGGGGTCGGGACAGTGAGTTATGGTACATGCTCAGGTCGTTCGGGGGGATCCAACTACATTGGCTCAACTTCAGTGGTTTGGGGTCGAAAGGTAGTTTCTTGCGGTGGCGATTGGGGTTGTGGGGGTGATGGGGGTTGTTCGGTGATGATGGTGGTGGATGTAATGGTATCAGGTTCAAGGTCATCCTGGATATCAATGATTGTTTGGGCCGCTCGAGTACAAGGTATGGTCGATGATATTGGCTGAGGATTCATGATCTTCACTGGGGAGAGTCATGTCCTGGGTTTCTTGACCAAAGGGTCTCCAATGAAAGAAGTGTTAAGGATGTCATTGACATATTTACCTGTCAGCATGGATTTCTCCGGAAGCCGTGATAACATGGACAATGTCCTCTTCTTGTGTTCTAGAGGTTGTGTCTCCTCCTCTTCCTTTGATTCCGTATGCATCTGGACATCTTTCGTTTTCTCCTCTGGGCCCGAGCTCGACCCTACTCCTGCTTCATGTCCCTTTTTCTTTAGGAGATCAATAGGTAGAAGGTAGTGCATACCTGACTTACATGGGTTGTGTTTCACTCATAGCCATGACATTACTTCCTTGTCAAAGGCCTCCCCATCTAGATAGAACGACAACATCCGAGAGTGAAAGTCTTCAGATTTGACATGCCTTGGAAAAAAAAAGGTATGGTGGCGATTCAACCCGAATGAAATTTTTCTCATATTCAGTTTGAGAAGCTCCTGTGGTATGCAAAACCTTTGAGTTGTTTCTAGTAGGTGGTTGTACCACTTCAAGAATGTTGCATTGTTAAACATTGTGTTCTTCGAGTCCGACCTTGAGTGTCAGGGATCGAAAATCTTTGTTACTCGACCTTTATCTGCTCGTGATAGTGGTCTTCCTAAGGGTGGCATCCATTTCATCATGGAGAACACAACGAGAAGGTATCCATAGGTGAAGGTTTCGCCTTTCTCCTGAGCTTCCTCACATGCTATCAGGAGTTCTTCCAGCAGATAGCTACACCAATTGAATATCGCTCCATTGGCAAAAAAATCTTCTACTGAAAGGGAACCAACATGTACTTGCCATTGTAATAGGACCTCATTACCTTGCTATAAATCACATAGAAAGTTGTTCTGACCGTCTCTTGTAGGATTGGGTCAATCTTGGTTGTGTGCCCCCCTCTCTGTGTATGAAATATTTCATACAGGTTGGGTTCTCCCTTTTTCTTCTCATGTTTACTGGGGCCTTGGAACCCTTTCGATACATGTTTTCCTTCGATGGATAGGACCGTGAGTTGATGGATGTCCTCTGCATGAATTGGATACCATCGATTGAGGCACAAGATCATTTCATGCACCTAGATGATAAGGAATTTGATACACCACACAACCTCACCAATAGTGTCGAAAACTGGCAAGTCTCAGAGATTCATGATGTTGGAGTTGAATAGGTTGATAAAATTAAGTTTCGACAAAAACTGCATCCCTCCCATCTCATCTAGAGCCACATTCCATAAAACATCAATGTTCATATGCGAGAATAATACTTGGTCTATCAGGTCGAGGTTGAGGAGATTCACTTACTCGACCTTTCCTTTTATGTCACCCATGAACTCAACCCAAGGATCACACGACTCATATGGAACTGCTTCTTTGGAGACTGAACTTCGGCTTCCTGTAGCTCTTGACATCACTGCTCTGGAATGCTAGGAGACTTAGACCAACTGTACTGGGCTTCAGGGTCGCGACTGAGAGAATTTTGCAAGCTCTATGGATGTTTATAAATCTCAAACACAAAATAGAAACAACAAGTCTTTTGTTGAGTTCACGCAGCCTTATCACAACTTTATGGTTTAACAAAGTTCAGATAGGTTACTGTAGCGATCATAAAGGCTATGACTAGACAGGGTGAATGTAGCACATGGACTGAGATTCAGTTTGGATTCGCTCTTCCTCCGACCACAATGGGGTCCCCATCATATTTAATGACTACATTTAATGTACTCATGGCTCTTCTGATCCTATGCGACTGATTAATTAGTTTTGCACCTAAGTAATTCTTAGACTAAAAAAATGAAATACATGTTGCGACGCAACAATGCACACTTCAACTTTAATAAATGAATTTAAATAAATTACATAAATTCAAACCTAACAACTATACATGCTCCTTTTGATTGGAGCAACAGTCCTTTAGCTTAGTCCTAAGAAATATAATGTTTGAGGTGAGCGCCATTCACCCATCCTGGCTGAAGTATACCATCCAGTTGCGCTAGTTTGACTGTGCCAGAGTGTCAAACCTCCGTAACTATAAATGTGCCCAACCAATGCATGCACAACTTGCCTGTATGTTTCTGGTATCGACTGTCATAAAGTAGTACCTTATCTCCTTGTGCAAATGTTTTGACCTTACTATGCCTATCGTGTCAGGCCTTCTGCCTAACTCTCTCAACTGATTGGTGAAAGTCTGCTAAAAACCCGATCTCATCAAGTTATTGCAACTCCATAAACCGCTGCGCAACTGATCCATCCTCTGACATATGTGTAACCTATGCAATGTAGAGACTAGGGGTAATGAATTCTGCAGGTACCACAACCTCTTTCCCATAGACTAGTTGAAATGGAGTATACTTGTGAAGTTTCTTCGTGGTATCGACTTTCATAAAGTAGGACCTTATCTCCTTGCGCAAATTTTTTGACCTTAATATGCATTTCGTGCCAAGATTTCAGCCTGGATTTATCAACTGATTGATGAAAGTCTGCTAAAAACCTGGTCTCATCACGTTCCTACAACTCCATAACCCTCTGCGCAACTGATCCATCCCCTGACATATGTGTAACCTGTGCGATGTAGAGACTAGGGGTAATGAATTTTGCAGGTACCATAGCCTCTTTCCCATGGACTAGATGAAATGGATTATACTTGTGAAGTTTATTCATGGTCGTCCTGTAATCCCACAAAATTGCAGGAATTATTTCATCCCAATCTTCCTTGTTTGTGCAACAAACCTTCATCATCCCTCTTTCCAGAATCTTGTTAAATGCCTCCACTGTGCCATTGGATTTCAGATGATAGGGGATGATTTTATGATGTTGGATTAAGAACTATGTCGTAATATTTTCTATTGTACTACTGATAAAATGACCGCCTTGATCACTAGTTAGACTCCTAGGAAATCCAAACTGAGTGATAATGTTTTCAAAAATAAACCTGGCAGCAATATTAGCCGAACAATCCTGAAAAATTGCTGCCTCAGCCATCGTGTCAGGTAATCGGTTGCTATGATAATATACCTGGCCTTTGAGTGCATAGTCGTGGGGTTGATCGGTCCAATAAAACCAACCGTCCACTTCTCAAATGTTTGCAAAGCTCAAACTGGTTGAAGAGGCAATTCATCTCATCTTGATGGCTTACCTACTCTCTAGCAAACATTGCAAGATATAGCATACTCCTTCGCATATTTGAAGAGTGTGGCCCACCATAATCCATCTTGGAGGACTTTCTACGTTGTGGCCTTCCCTCCGACATGGCCTCCCACAACTCCATTGTGGCACTCCCACAAGACGTTTTGTCTTTCATGGTCCAAAACGCACCTCTTGAGGATATTTTCTAGGCCCAACTTATACAATTTCCCTACGATCAATTGATAGTATGCTGCTCAAAACACCATATAACGTTTCTGAATTGCATAGTATGTTTCTGGGCAGGCCCCTATACTCAGGAAAATTGCTATCTTCCAAGTATTCTGGTATGGCCTCAACTCGGAACATGTCTGCATCTGGGAGATGATCATCGATTACTCCACCACTCTCCCCTGACTCCAATATGTACAAGTGATAGAGACCCACGTTGCATCTTCCAGGTTTTATGATCACCTAAAATGAAAATTCTCGAAACAATAACAACCATCAACAGATTATTCCTTCCAAGACATGCTTGTTAACTAGATATTTTAACGCAGAATGATCATTTTTTTTTTTAAATGAGAGCCTAACAAGTATTGTCTAAACTTCTGTAGAGCATAAATCATATCCAAACCCTCCCTTTTTGTGGTTGTATAGTTGCGTTTAGCTTGCGATAACTTCCTACTGGAAAAATAGATGGGATGATCTTTATTTCCATCTCTTGGTTGTGCTAAGATGACTCCCAGGGAAATACCTGATGCATCCACATGCACATGAAATTCCTTTTCCAAATTTGCAAATATCAAAATAGGTGTTGTGTTGAGCTTTTCCTCAAGGATGTCAAATGATCGATCGCACTTTGGTGTCCACTAGAACAATTCAGACTTCTTTAGTATATTTTCTAGGGTTGTAGTAATATTCACATACCTTCTGATGAACTTGCTATAGTACCATGTGTGTCATAGCATCAAGCACAATTGTTTAGTGCTTGTAGAAGATGGCATATTCAAAATGACCAAAAATTTGGCTGGATCTACCAAGAATCCTTCTTAGCATACTATGTGGCCTACCAGACTGCCATGTGGCATAGAGAAGATACACTTTCTGAGGTTTAAAGATATCTGCAGTTCCCTACACCGATCAAACATAAGTTGTAGTAGCGCTACATGTTCCTTCAACAGACTGTACACTGTCTAGTCATCCATATAAACTTCTATAAATTTGTGAGTAAATTCTTAGAAGGCTACTATTACAATCCGGGAAAAAACTGTAGGTGCATTGTTTAGACCAAAGGGCATCACATTATATGAAAATGACCTGATTCGGTTATGAATGTGGTCTTCTTTTTGTCTTCCTTGGTAATTCTCACTTGGTGATACCCCTAAAATCCATCCGTAAATGAGTAATACTCTTTCCCCGCAACTTGTTCTAGCACCTCGTCAGTAAAAGGTGTGGGAAAAGGGTCATGCACACAAGTGTTGAATTGGTGTCATCGTGCTTAAACAATTATGCTTCTTTTAAACTCTTTGCAGAAACACTGAATGATGATCACATTAATGCAGGGAAATAAACAATGGAACAT